>JANAVB010019997.1:3551219-3788719 GCA_029216955.1 Iris pallida
TAGACATAATTATTATTTACATGTTTGTTATAAAGTCATTAATTAATTCTTAGTGAATTAATTAATAAAATCCGAAACGGTAATAAATAGTCATTAGTTCAGTAATTCACAGTTTAAAATATAATTAAATATCTAAACTATTTATTAAATCCTGAAATTTAACAGTAATTTATTACATAATTACCTACAAATTATGTATAGATCATAACAAGTAATTCCCGATGAATTAAATTCTAAAATCAAAAACAGAATATATAATACTGTGGAAATTGCACAAAACTGCAGTAATACATTCCCTTTAAATGTTTATAAATACTAATAAATTGTGTAAAAATCTGTCATAATTAATATAGGATCTACACTAATGACTCTAATCATTAGGCTAATAATTTAGATACTTTTACTATCAATTAATTATTAATTAATTGATTAACACAGCCATAATCACACAAATTAATTCATCAATGCAAATAACCTAATTGTTTCAACCTAACACACGTGTAAGAGGACACGTGGGGGGTCGGGCAGTACTGCCGAGCAGGGCTCGACGGCGAACCTCCGTCGCGGTGGCGCGGTGGTAGCGTCGTGGTGGCCGCCCGGTTCGCTGCAGTCGCGGCAGTCCCGATCTCGCGGCCTCGAGCTCCTCCGGGGGGTCGTCGGGATCCTTTGGCCGACGGGGGGGGGGGTGACGTGACTAGGGATGGCGGCTATGCTCCAATGGTGGTGGCGACGGCTCAAATGAGAAATCTGAGATTAGGGTTCGGTTTAGCCTACACAAGGAATAACTAATGTATATATACTAAGTTGAGGGTGATCCTTTATACAAGGAACCCTAAAGGGTTTGGGGTTCGGTTTGGCCTATCGGGTTTGGGCCTAAGTTAGGGTTAAACTTAAGGAATGGTTTGGTTGCTAAATTTTAACACCATATCTATATAAGTATAGATATATATAATCTAAAAATAAAACCAATTGAATGATACACTATATATATATATAATTATTGATATAAATGTAATCTAATAAAAATCTATATGAACTTGGTTAGATTTATAAATAATTTAATAATTAATGTAACAGCATTTAACAAATAACAAATTTAGTATCTTGCATCTATATATATATATACAATATAATTAAACCCTGATTAGAAATAATTAATTAATTATTAAATAAATAGATTAACAAGCTATTCTCAAAAAAAAAAATTTAAAAATTCCCTAAAATTTAGGGGGTTTACAACCAGAGGCCCCATCAGGAAGAGCATGACGTTCCGCAGAAGTCAGTGGCCGTCAGTAATCATGGGTCATCAACCCCGTATCTCCAGCGGAGAGTTCGGGTCACAAGCAAAGTACATCGAAGCCCATACGCTAAGGAATTGTCCTCCCTATCCAATGCCTACTGTGTTGTATCCACAACACACTACTATAACCGCTAAGTCAAACTAGTATGCAACCTCTATTAGCGGTTATTCCTATCGCACGGTTTGTACGTACTGGTGGCCAGCCAATCACGTACTTTCGTGTTCTACATGCGACACACAACTTCGTGTTTACAACGTGTAAGGCCAATGAATGCAACCACAAGGTGGTCCCATAAATCTAGGTTTAATGTGAGAAAATTACATAGCAGGAAAATGAACAGTAAGTTCTAACAGTTATGCCATGTATCACAGTTTATTTTGCAAAGAAAATAATAAACATGAATAAATATGAGCTAAAATAAGTAAACAGCAAATGGCAAGGTGTCTTGCCTGGTAGGGCGCCTGGTGTGCTGCGATGATCAAGGTGGCACGATCTGCAACTTTGGTGTAACAACTACACAAGGGGATCTCTGTTGGTGGCACAGACAGTTCCATCGGGTCCATAATGGTCACTTAGTTAGGGTGGACATAAGGTAGTCTCGAAATGGACGAAGGAAAAGGAATAATAGGACTTGGATACGGACAGGAGAAAAATCAAAGAATAATGGATAAATAATATTTATATATACGAGCTTTTAGAATATTCATACTTGCTAAAACTAGTTTTCATAAGTCAAAATTTTTAGAAGAAATACAAAAATACTTAAAGTCAAGAAAAAATCGTTTTCGGCAAAAAGAAAAACTCTAAGTTGTCAAATACAATTTTAGGTAGAAATCTATATATATTTATATATATTTTGGTCAAAATATTTCTAGATAAAATATCAATAATCCCGAAAATTTGTTTATTGTTTTTAAAACAGTATTTTAAATCTACTAATCAAATATAGTATTTTTTACAAGATGACTTTGAAAATATTTGATAACCATGATAAAATATCAAAATACTTATTAATAATAATACCAAATACTCGCAAACTTAGCACGGTAAAAGTAATAAAATAATAATAATAATAATAATAATAATAATAATAATAATATAAAACAATCTTGTCTAGACGCTTACTTGCTATAATAATACTGGAAAATAATAATTAATAATAATGATAATAATAATAATAAAGATGGTAATAATAATAATAATAGATGCTCACAAAAACACTCAACAGTAACAAACAATTGAATAATTATTTAAATAATAAAATAACAAACACACTACTAATAACAAAATATCTAATAACTAATAATAATATAATAAAAACAACTAAGTAAAAGATTACTGTTAATAATGATAATAATAATAATAAATCGGAAGAAGAAGACAAAGAAACAAAACAACTAACAACCAAACAAAACAAAAAAAATTAAAAAAATGATAGAACCATCTCCATCAGTAAAGAGGAGAGAGAGAGAGAGAGGGGATCGAGAGAGAGAGAAGTGAGCGAGAGGGAGAGAGGAAAGAGAGGGCGGTCGACGCAAGGAGGCGGCGGCGGAGACTCGAAGTTCGGATCGGCCGACGGAGCGCTGGGCGCTGGGTCGGCGCCGGAAAGGGTCAACGGACGGCGAGAAAGGGGTCAACGGGAGCGGGCGACGGAGCGGACGAGAGGGGTTAGGCGGAGCTGGGTCGTGGGGACGAGCGGGGGAGTGGCGGACGGTCGGACGCCGGAGATCGAGAACGGGAGGAGACTCGGAGAGGTCGGGAGGCGAGCGGCGGTCTGGATCTCGGCGGGGGTTTCGGCCAGGGGCTGAGGAAGGCGGGGCGGTGCGGCGATGCTCCGGTGGGGAGGGGTGCGCGAGCGCGGCCGGAGTAGCGCGTGCGGGGGCACTGAACAGGCGGAGAGGGGCGGACCAGAGGTGTCGAGGCGCGCTCGGCGGAGGACGTGTCCAGGCGGTGGCGCGATGGAGCAGGCGGCCGTGGCTCGCCGCCACCGGCGGAGGTGAGGTATTTTTTGGGTTTTTGGTTTGGTACTGGTTTGGGTTTTTCGGCCAGTGGCCGTCGTGGGTTTTCGGTTGGAGTCTGGGCTGCTTGGTGTTGGCTGTCGCGGTAGTTTTGGTTTAGACGGGTGGCAGTGGTCGTGTGCTGGGCATGGTCGGGTGGTGGACTGGGTTTTCCGACGATGGCCGTGATGGTGTGCGTGTGTGGTGGCATTGGTTTGTCGGTCGTAGTGGTGTGGACGGGGCGGTGACAATGGTGTCGGGTTCTGGTAGCGGTCGGGGTGGCGGTGTAGGTGGTTGTGGCTGGGTTAGGACAGGGTTGGTGTGGCAGGGAGCTGGAGGAAGTCGAAACGGGACTTGGTCGGAGTTAGCTAGGATAGACTTAGGTTTTGATTGCGTCGGGGGTGTCCGACACGGAGAAGAGAATAATGTATATGTAAAAATATCATGGAATAAGAATGGGAAGCGGACACGGACACGAACACGGAACGAGGTACTGCACTTGTGGATGGTGGAATTTTGTGGAAGAATAAAAAGTTGGAGGAGTACCTGCCTATTTATAGGATGTGGGAATTCCCAATTAGATAATGATTAGGATGTTCAAACCCAATTAGATATTTCCTAATTTAATTTAGAAGCAATTAAATCAAAATACAAATCCAAATCCAAATCTAATTTAAATCCAATTTAGATTCTATCCTTTATTTAAAATCAATCAATAAATCAAATCAAATTAATCCAAATCCAACTACAATATAAATCAAATTTTAAATCCAATTAAATTCTTGTTTAAAATTAAATCATTTTCAAATATAAATAATAATTTAATTATTTAAATAGATCCATAAAATCAAATCAAAATTTAAATGCCACAATAAATTCAAAATGTGTTTTCAAAAATTACTATTATAATAATTTCGAAAATACCTTATTATTTAAAAATAAACTTAATAAAATATTTATGAATTAAATATTTTACGCGAAGAATATTATTATTAGTAATAACTGCTAAAAACATAGACTTTTATAGTAGAATAATAATTCTATATAATATTTTGAAAGTGCAATAAATAGAAAATTATTTTTCTAAAATATATACGCTCGCACATATTCGCACTCGTCGCAGCAATTTCAAAAAAGAAATAGAACGTCGTGCGCGACGTATAATACGACTACGCGACGTATATCACAAAAATTTAAATCAGTACTAAATTTAATAAAAAAATTAGTAGAAATTTTGGGGTTTTACATCCTACCCAACTTAAAAGAATTTCGTCCTCGAAATTAAGAATTAGTAGGAGGGTGAGAGGGCACAACGTAGATAGAAGGGTTCGAAGTTTATAGTCGTAGTCAAGATTGAGGATACGATTGAGAGGATTGTAATCACTCTTAAATTCAAGTGATTAGAAAGTCAAAATGGAAGAATTAGGGTCGAGGGAATGTCGAGTAGTTTAAGACGAAGATATAGCAATATTGAGTGGTAATGGTCATAGCTGGTAGGAAGGTTAGAGGAAGTTCTAGTATGACGCTTTCGTTCTTCTAAAATAGGTGAAGGTGAAAGCAATATAGAGTTCGAAGGAGGCGTTTATCGAATACGAATACGTGATTCAAAGACGATTGAATAATTTCAAATGAATTGTCAAGGCAGTCGTGGATGGTATTGTAAGGGCCAAGTTTAATCATGTCCCCATCCATGTAGAGTAATAGACAAAAGCGAACCAAAGTGCACTCGGTTGATCAGACCATTATGCACCGGTTCTGATTAGACAATCTGTTAGTTGAGGCTCCAATAACATATGTCATGAACAAGCGTGAAAGAATTGAGCTTGCAAAAACTAGGCTACATTAGCATCATTAGTCTAGATAGTAAAAATATAGGCACGATGGTAGATAAATAAAATCAAATATGAATAGTGTAAGAGTCATAAGGATCTAAGTCTTTTATTCCTATACAATCATTCTATGGTTTATTGGCCAAGGCTTGGTTGACCTAATGGGTTCTAGTCTCTATGGTCTAGATAATATATTCTCCTTAATGGTCAAGAGTGTGTCGGGTCGTGGGGTGTTCTACCCAACTTAAAAATTTTAAGCTAGGGTGTTTGGGACATCTAGCTAGTGGGTCAATCTCTAGCAAGCACGAAGGGAAGATAAGAATAGGGATGGAAGGAAGCAAGCAAGATGCAATTGATGAGTCAACGGTAGATAAAATCAAGGAAAGAGGTCAAGTATGTGGATGAGATCCTAGACTTCTAATCCTATACGCAGGCTTGCTTGGTACGGTAAAGTAACCAAACAATTATCTTGACCTGCATGGGCCACAAAAATATGTAACGCCCCATTCCCAAAACACGTAGGACTAGGAACGTAGACATGCCAGCTGTATTCATACGAAGTATACTCCAATATTTGGAAGCCTCGTATAAATACATAAGCTGTGAGAATGCAGAGAACCATAACTAATCTCATCCACACAAGATAAATGAATAAAATATCATATAATGAGAATGAATTTGTCTTGATACAATATGTTGGGCGGAGACAAATCCACTACCAACAAAATAAGAAAAAGTACATAGAAAATAAAATGAATGGCGAGCGAAGCGAAGACGATCCAAATGCAATCATCTTCGAAGAAATAGCAATGAGCACGGCTAGAGCTAAAGCACCTGCGAAAGACAATAGCACACATCTGGCAAGACAACCAAGTCCTCAGAGGGACGTAACAAGACACATAATAGCATGCCATATAAACTGAATAAATATTGCTCAATAAATAAGTAAATCGAATTATAACATGTTCCAATACGCACCTACAGAACGAGCGTACCATCCCCCCAACCAAACAAGGACAAGAGATGGTAAACTAATTTACGGCGACGTATCTTTCCATGCTAGAATCCAATATGGTATCCGGACCCCAACAAGGTTCAATACCTTCTCATCGAAGTAGTAAGTCACACCTACAACCAAACAAGGACAAGATGTGACGAACTAATCCGCGACAAGTTATTGTTCCAAGCCACGGTCAGATACAAGTACCCAAACCAAAAGCACTCGTACTTAACGGATAGGGTAGCCTACCATTCTAAGTGAAATGTAGTTAAGAACAATCCTTCCTACGCATGGGCCCTGGCTGAATAGGATCGGCGTCGTCCCCCTTTGGGCACCAGAGGCCCCATCAGGAAGAGCATGACGTTCCGCAGAATCGTCAGTGGCCGTCAGTAATCATGGGTCATCAACCCCGTATCTCTAGCGGAGAGTCCGGGTCACAAGGGAAGTGCATCGAAGCCCATACGCTAAGGAATTATCCTCCCCTTCTAATGCCTACTGTGTTGTATCCACAACACAAACCACTATAACCGCTAAGTCAAACTAGTATGCAACCTCTATTAGCGGTTATTCCTATCGCACGGCTTGTACGTACTGGTGGCCAGCCAATCACGTACTTCCGTGTTCTACATGCGACACACAACTTCGTGTTTACAACGTGTCAAGGCAATGAATGCAACCCATAAGGTGGTCCCATAAATCTAGGTTTAATATGAGAAAAATAATACATAGCAGGAAAAATGAACAGTAAGTTCTAACAGTTATGTCATGTATCACAGTTATTTTGCATAAAGAAAATAATGAACATGCATGAAATATGAGCTAAAATAAGTAAACAATAAATGACAAGGTGTCTTGCCTGGTAGGGCGCCTGGTGTGCTGCGATGATCAAGATGGCACGATCTGCAACTTTGGTGTAACAACTACACAAGGGAATCTCTGTTGGTGGCACAGACAGTTCCATCGGGTCCAGAATGGTCAACTTAGTTAGGGTGGACATAAGGTAGTCTCGAAATGGGCGAAGGAATAGGAACAATAGGACTTGGATACGGACAGAAGAAAAATCAAAAAATAATAGATAAATAATATTTATATATACGAGCTTTTAGAAAATATTCATACTTCCTAAAACTAGTTTTCATAAGTCAAAATATTTTTAGGAGAAATACAAAAATACTTAAAGTCAAGAAAAAATCGTTTTCGGCAAAAAAAAAAAACTCTAAGTTGTCAAAATACAATTTTAGGTAGAAATCTATATATATATTTATATATATTTTTGGTCAAAATATTTCTAGATAAAATATCAATAATCCAGAAAATTTGTTTATGGTTTTTAAAATAGTATTTTGAAATCTACTAAGTCAAATATAGTATTTTTTACAAGATGACTTTGAAAATATTTGATAACCATGATAAATATCAAAACTACTTATTAATAATAATAACCAAATAATCGCAAACTTAGCACGGTAAAAGTAGTAATAATAATAATAATAATAATAATAATAATAAACAATCTTGTCTAGACTGCTTACTTACTAATAATAATACTGGAAAATAATAATTAATAATAATGATAATAATAATAATAATAAAGATGGTAATAATAATAATAATAGATGCTCAAAAAATACTCAACAGTAACAAAACAATTGAATAATTATTTAAATAATAAATAACAAAACACTACTAATAACAAAATATCTAATAACTAATAATAATATAATAAAAACAACTAAGTAAAAGATTTACTGTTTAATAGTGATAATAATAATAATAATAATAATAAATCGGAAGAAGAAGACAAAGAAACAAAACAACTAACAACCAAACAAAACAAAAAAAATAAAAAAATGATAGAACCATCTCCATCAGTAAAGAGGGAGAGAGAGAGAGAGAGAGAGGGGGGATCGAGAGAGAGAGAGAAGTGAGCGAGAGGGAGAGAGGAAAAGAGAGGGCGGTCGACGCAAGGAGGCGGCGGCGGAGACTCGAAGTTCGGGTCGGCCGGCGGAGCGTTGGGTGCTGGGTCGGCGCCTGTCACCCCCATTTCCTGTATTACGTATTTATGCTCGTATTTGATTTTGGCACGTATTTTATTTTCTCGACTTGCGGATTTTGGTTTCTCGTAAATGGGTTTTGGACCATGGCTTGGTTTTATTTTGTGGAAGTTGGTTTGGTTTTAGTTCATCATGAGTGGAACACTTTAACCTACACTCTACCCTCAACACAACACAACCACCCTCATTATAACACCACCTACTTTTCTCTCTCCTCTTTATTCTCTCATTTATTTCTTACAAACTTCTTCTTCTTCCTTCTTCCACACAACTCCCCAACCAATAGGCAAGTGCACCTTGCCAACAAATAAGCACCCAATTTTATTTGTCCATTTGATAGATTAGGACATGTAGATCAACATTAGAACTTGGAATTTTGTGATTTGGAGCTTTCATTCTTCTAGATCTAGGTTTTAACCATTTTCGGATTTACATGGTTTTGATCTATTTAACTTTGATTTTTGTATGTTTTGATGCTTCCATGTGGAAGAGAATTCGATTTTACTCAAGTTAGAACTTTGAAAATCTAGATTTGGTTTTGATTCGACAAAAATATGAAGAATTGAAGTTCTTGGTGTTTTTGGACTTGCTCTCGGCCAGGAAGAACAGCCCCCTGCCTTGTGCTTTTTAGCGCATGGCCGATTGCGCACCCCTGGCCTGTGCTCTTTAGCGCATGGCCGTTTGCGCAGTCACTTGGCCAGCACTTTGCGCTGCGCTGGACTGCGCTGGCGCAAGCTAGCCATGCGCAATCCAGCCATGCGCAAAGTAACCCCTGCGCAATTCACTTCTGCGCAAACCGCTCCTGCGCAATTCACTTCTGCGCAACCTACCCCTGCGCAGTCTACCCTTGCGCAAGGTAACCCCTGCGCAGTCTACCCTTGAGCAAGGTAACCCTTGCACAAGACAACTCTTGCGCAGCTCTTCCATGCGCAGTACACACCCTGCGCAGACCTACCCCTGACCCCCTTGCACAACCTACTTGTCTATGATGAATTTGTTAATTCTTGATCTTGGCTCTTCTATAGTCCTATTTTATATTAGTATTTTATTAGGTATTTTACGCCCATTTTATATCCTTACGTCTTTTGGCATGAACTTGATTTTGCTTAATATGTTTGGAATAACTATTGTACACAGCATGGTATGACAAGGAACTAGTATAACATGACAGTGATCCGTAGTGGTGCACTCCTGACACGACCAACCTGACTTGATAGTGGCCCGTCGTGGCGCACCCCTGACAAGTACCCTGACATGATTTACCTTGATAACTTGATAGTGGCCCGTGGCGGCGCACTCTTGACTTGACTTGACTTGATAACTTGACTTGACTTGCCTTGACACCATGGGTGTTCCTGCTCGCTTGTTTGCACAATCCACTTGTCTTGTCTTACATCATGTCTAGGACGTGACTTCCTGGGTACCACGGCCAGGGACTCGCGCTAAATTGGATTAGGCTAATTATTAGATCAAACTAGAACATGGAGAATCCCCAGTCACAGGCAATCTCGTTATCTGGGCGCTTTAATGGACTTGTAGCTTGCCGACGAGTAGAGCACATTTTCAGCATACTGTCATGTGTTGCACCCTCTAAGTCACCTAAGGGTACATTTGTCTCCCGGGCGATGTACCCAACTATAACTCTCAACCCGCGGAAGGATAACTGGATGGTCTGCAGGGCTTGGGACTGGGAGTTTCTCACTTGTATCTTGTTAGTAATTAGGCTTGTGATAACCCTAGTTAGTTAAAGTAGTAAGCCGTAGTACTTGCTTGGCCGATTGTGAATGAATGGTGTCCAGCCCTGTCTAAGTCTTGTCTAGCCTTGTACCTGGTACTCTTGATCATGATTGTTTTACTTATCTCTAACGATAACTGGGTAGAGGCAGTGAGCTATTCAGGCGAAGGGTTACAATCTCGGTCCTTGTTTGGTTTAAGGATTGTAACCTGGCTCCCGGAATGGTTCCACGTCCCTAGTCGTTTATCGCCCTGTGTACTTTTATTACTTGTACTTTCCTTTATTCTTTATGTTCTGATATGCTGGCTTTTGTTCTTGTTTGTGGCCTCCTTTGTGGCACTTGCTCTTTCTGGGGTTTGACCCAGCTGGTTTTGTGTGGCCAGATTTCGGAGCAGCTCCCGAGGATCTACCGAGCTTCCAGTCCAATGGTGACAACTAGACGGAACCCGGGCCAAGAGTGGGTTTTTCTTTTTGTTTCACCCACTTATATGTAAATTTATTCTTTTGAGGCGTTTAGCCGACGAGCACCTGTTAGCTCGATGCACATTTACTTACTGTCTGCCTACGGGCTGTAAACATGATTAACAAATCCTAGGGTTGATCATGTATGACTGAACTCTTGCTAGTCCTATCATTTTGTACGACTAGCTTCATGATCATCCAATATGTAATATTTGGGACGCCTTATATATATATATATTTGATGCTCTAATATCTTGTAACTCTGTTAATTGCTTGAGATTGAGACAATAGGCTTGACCTTAAGAGACTGCTGGCTTGTAGTAAACCCTCATATCTAGACAGCCGTGACCGTATAATTGAGATGTATTCTATTTCAATATACGTAGCTGGCTATGTCTGCCCCCGCTCTCCAGTATTCTAGTTCTGGGGCGTACAGCGCCGGAAGAGGGTTAACGGACGGCGAGAAGGGGGTCGACGGAGCGGTCGACGGGAGCGGGCGAGAGGGGTTAGGCGGAGCTGGGTCGTGGGGACGAGCGAGGGGAGTGGCGGACGGCCGGACGCCAGAGATCGAGAGCGGGAGGAGACTTGGAGAGGTCGGGAGGCGAGCGGCGGTCTGGATCTCTGCGGGGGTTTCGGCCAGGGGCCGAGGAAGGCGGGGCGGCGCGACGACTGCTACGGTGGTGGATGGGTACGCGAGCGCGGCCGGAGCAGCGCGTGCGGCGGGCGCTGAACAGGCGGAAAGGGGCGGACCAGAGGTGTCGAGGCGTGCTCGGCGGAGGACGTGTCCAGGAGGTGGCGCGCTGGAGCAGGCGGCCGTTGGCTCGCCGTCCACCGGCGGAGGTGAGGAAATTTTTAGGGTTTTTGGTTTGGTACTGGTTTGGGTTTTCTGGCCAGTGGCCGTGGTCAGGTTTCGGTTGGAGTCTGGGTTGCTTGGTGTTGGCTGTCGCAGTAGTTTTGGTTTAGACGGGTGGCAGTGGTCATGTGCTGGGCATGGTCGGGTGGTGGACTGGGTTTTTCGGCCGATGGCTGTGATGGTGTGCGTGTGTGGTGGCGTTGGTTTGTCGGTCGTAGTCGGGTGGACGGGGCGATGACAATGGTGTCGGGTTCTGATAGCTGCCGTGGATGGCGGTGTAGGTGGTTGTGGCTGGGTTAGGACGAGGTTGGTGTGGCAGGGAGCTGGAGGAAGTCGAAACGGGGCTTGGTCGGAGTTAGCTAGGATAGACTTAGGTTTTGATTGCGTCGGGGGTGTCCGACACGGAGAAGAGAATAATGTATATGTAAAAATATCATGGAATAAGAATGGGAAGCGGACACGGACACGAACATGGACACGAGGCACTGCACTTGTGGATGGTGGAATTTTGTGGAAGAATAAAAAGTTGGAGGAGTACCTGCCTATTTATAGGATGTGGGAATTTCCAATTAGATAATGATTAGGATGTTCAAACCCAATTAGATATTTCCTAATTTAATTTAGAAGCAATTAAATCAAAATCCAAATCCAAATCCAAATCTAATTTAAATCCAATTTAGATTCTACCCTTTATTTAAAATCAATCAATAAATCAAATCAAATCTAATCCAAATCCAACTACAATATAAATCAAATTTTAAATCCAATTAAATTCTTGTTTAAAATCAAATCATTTTCAAATATAAATATTAATTTAATTATTTAAATAGATCCATAAAAATCAAATCAAAATTTAAATGCCACAGTAAATTCAAAATGTGTTTTCAAAAAATACTATTATAATAATTTCGAAAATACCTTATTATTTAAAAATAAACTTAATAAAATATTTATGAATTAAATATTTTGCGTGAAGAATATTATTTATTAGTAATAAATGCTAAAAACAATAGACTTTTATAGTAAGAATAATAATTCTATATAATATTTTGAAAGTGCAATAAAATAGAAAAATTATTTTTCTAAAATATGTACGCTCGCACATATTCGCACTCGTCGAGCAATTTCAAAAAAAGAAATAGAACGTCGTGCGCGACGTATAATACGACTACGCGACGTATATAACAAAAATTTAAATAAGTACTAAATTTAATAAAAAAATTAGTAGAAATTTTGGGGTTTTATACAAGTTCATGACAAAAGGCGTAAGGACATAAAATGGACGTAAAATATCTAATAAAATATCAATATACAGGGCTATAGGAGAGCCAAGCTTAGAGAAAAAAACCAAAACTCCAAGAGCCAGTGGTTAAGCAAGGGGTCAGGGGAGCAGCGTACGCCAAAGGTCACGCACGCAGGAGAGATGCGTACGCGAAAAGTCACGCACGCATGAGAGCTGCGTACGCAAAAGTCACGCACGCATGAGAGCTGCCTACGTGAAAAGTCACGCACGCATGAGAGCTGCATACGTGAAAAGTCACGCACGCATGAGAGCTGCATACGTGAAAAGTCACGCACGCATTAGCGCTGCATACGTAAAAAGTCACGCACGCATGAGAGCTGCATACGTGAAAAGTCATGCACGTATGAGAGCTGCATACGTGAAAAGTTACGCACGCATGAGAGCTGCATACGTGAAAAGTTACACACGCATGAGAGCTGCATACGTGAAAAGTCACGCACGTATGAGAGCTGCATACGTGAAAAGTCACGCACGCATGAGAGCTGCATACGTGAAAAGTCACGCACGCATGAGAGCTGCATACGTGAAAAGTCACGCACGCATGAGAGCTGCATACGTGAAAAGTCACGCACGCATGAGAGCTGCGTACGCGTAAAAACACGCACGCAGGGTCTGGGTCTTCTTCTCCATGGCTGAGAAGAAGCTCCAATGGCTCCAAAACTTCAAGGCATCACAACTTGGCCATCCGAACTCCAAATCCAGATTTCCAAAGTTCTAACCAGGGTGGAATTGAACTCTCTTCCACATGGAAACATCAAAACCCATAAAAATCTAACTTAAGTAGATCAAAACCATACAAAATCGAAAATAGGGAAAACCTAGATCTAGAGCAATGGAGACTCCAAATCACAAAATGCTAAGTTCTAAAGTTGATCATCATGTCCTAAACTAGCAAATAGACAAATAAAAGAGGGTTCTCATGTGGTGGCAAGGTGCACTTGCCTATGGGTGGGTGTTGTGGAGAGGAAGGAGAAGAGAGTTGTGTAGAGGAAGGAGAAGAAGAAATTAATGGAGGTTTATGAGGAGAGAGAAAAAGTTGGTGGAGTTTTAAAGAGGGTGGGATATGGTGTGTTGAGGGTGGAGTATAGGCTATGGTGTGCCAATACACATAAACCAAACCAACCAACCCAATCCAATTAAAACCGAGCCATGACAAAACCCAAAATACGAGAAATACTGAAATTTCACAAGTTTGAGAAAAGTAAAAATACATGCCAAAATCCAGATACGAGTATAAATACGAAATACGGGAAAATACGGGAAAACGGAAAATGAGGGTGACAATTATGAACCCCAATGTTATTATCAGCATGGCAGGACGACACGGAGGCACCTCAGGACGACGCGGACAAAAGGCCAGGACGAGCCGTGTCTTTAGGTTGGCAGGGAGCTCCGTTACCAGAGGATGGCTCTGGACCATCGTCTGACCCGAGCACTCCATTGTACCATACGGTCGCAGGTCCGGGTGGTAGTGCACCTGCGACGAGCAGTTCCAGGCTTGCTGATCATACTACTTCCCCTAGCCTTCCTACCGCTGACAGTAGCATGGCGGGTGGGGAGCAGGTAGAGGAGGTAGTCCCTACTCCCGCCCGGGCGGATCCATACCAGAGCGACCCTCCATGCGCACCTCAGGACGAGACGAGGATGGAGATTTGGGCCGACGGTCCTACGAAGTAAGTTAAATGAATATATATATATATATATATATATATATATATATATATATATATATATATATATATATATTATGCATGTCTGTATATCTATATATATTTATTAATACTTCGGTTATCGTTGTATACAGATATCGTCCCTCGTCGGTACAGAGAGCGGTGGGCTCCTTTCTAAGATCCAGCTATCGGGGTCCGTGGATCAACTACTCGGATGCCTCAGAAGAGAGGAAGGCATTCTGGTTTGCCCACTTCAAGGTAACTAAAGATAGTTAATTTAGTATGATTAATATAATTTTAAGCATTTTTTAGAACTTATTATTTTAATTTGTGATTCTTGTAGAGGACTTATTTTTATCCACGACACCGGGTCGAGCAGATTGAGAGGCAGTTTCCTGCCATCGCCGCCAAGTTGATCCGTGATGCAATTGACGATCAGAAAGCTCGTCAGATCTCCGGAAAGCCGATTGCTGGTTGGATCACACCTGACCAGTGGACCACGGTGAGGGCTCGATTTGAGGAGCCCGGGTACAGAGAGCGATCGAAGAAGGCGAAGGCGGCTAGGACAATGGCCGGAAAGTGGTATGGTGGATCGATTCCTATGATGGAGCATTTCCGTCGTCTGGTATGTAATTTATTGTAAAATATAAGATTTTATTGATAGTAGGAGTATATAATTTTCTATTTTACTAAAGAATAAAATATAACAAATACGCAGGTGAAGAGGGGTGAGGACGCAAACATGGTGGCCGTCTTCCTGGCCACCCATCGGAAGGACGGGAAGCTCATCGACGACCGGGCTACTCAGAGCTATGTAAGTACTAATTTAGATTTCGTTAATTTTTAACACAACTTGAAGAATATACAGATAACCATATACTTAATAATAATTAAATATTTTAGACGTTTATTAGGCTAATTTAGGTAAGTACTGATGTATAGAGATGCAAAATGATTTCTAGGAAGAGTATGTTAGGCTACGTGATGTGCGTTCGAGTGCTAGTACACAGGCAGAGGGAGGGGTTGGTACATCGCAGCCCTCTCCACCTCAGTCGGAGGACGAGCTCTGGAAGACCGTTGTTGGTGGTCTTCAGAGGGGTACGTACTACGGTACGGGGTCCTACGACGCATTTGTTGCGACGCAGGCATCCAGGGCTCCCTCTTCCAGTGCACATTCACAGCCGTCACAGGCCGAGTCGTCCCGAGTCGAGGAGACCATTATCCGCCAGATTGTTGAGCTGTGCGACGATATGCTGAGGAGGATTACTGAGCAGCCAGGGTCTCAGGTGCAAGGGGACGCTGTGTCGGTCACCATACGCTTTGACGAGCTCGAGCGCACCGTGCAGCACGTACAGGGGACACAGGAGTCCATTCACGACACCGTTACTAGGATAGCGGCTTGCATGGAGCAATACAGTGCCAGACTGCGAGCCCTAGAGGAGGCGCAGACGCACCCATCTCCAGCGGTTACACTGCCTCCTTCTCCAGCGGTTGCATTACCTCCTCCTTCATCGTCGTCGGTGGTTCTTACACCGGAGCAGTATGCTTACCTTCTTTCCAGGAGCGGTGATGCTCCTCCTGATCAGCCGTAGTCGACATATATATTATTGTGTGATGGCCCATTGTTGGGTCTTTTATGTGGTTATACATACATTATTCTTATGTGGACCATTATGTTTGACATTGTTGTTACAAATTTTCATATATCTGTGTTGATTGATGAGATTGTGTTTCAAACGTGTTCGTAATTGTGTGTATATGTGTTGTTTGATACTGTGTTCGTGATACACACCGTCGTTGTTGTAACAAATGGTGTAGGGGATGCTGCAAATGCTGCAGGGGATGCTGCAAATGCTGCAATTTTTTTATAATTTTTTTTAATATTAGCGACGTTCAGCGACTCTCAGCGACGTCCAGCGACGAAGGTAACATCGCTAAGTAAATATAAGGCACGTCACTAACTGTGATGAATACCGTCGCTGATCGTCACTAAACGTCGCTACGTAGGACGTCGCTAAACGTCGCTATATATCGGTACTATAGCGATGTAGCAAAGTCGCTGAACGTCGCCATTTGCCTCTCAAGCCAGGTCAGCATCGATGCATGTCAAGTCGCTCAACGTCGCTAGGTTGCGTCGGTAAATGATGACGTTTTACGTCGCTGGTAGTCGCTGAATTAGCGACGTGTCCGCATCGCTGAGTGTCATCGCAGTAGCGACGTATTGCGATGTTTTGTTGTTTAGCGACTAGGTTAATCGCGACTACGTGCAAACGTTGCTAAATACGTCGCTAATCGATATTAGCGAAGTATTTTCCCTATTTAGCGATGTCCTGAGGCGTCGCTGATTTGACAGATTTTAGTAGTGGCTAGGCTATCTTCACTAGGCTAAAGTTAAAGTCAGTGTTGGGATCACCATTCCCAAAGAACAATATCAAAACACTTACCTCCCAATTCTAAGGTCAAACCATAGTCGATAGTATAGGGTTTCATACCTAAGCTCGCATCACTCCGATTTCTAAACTTCTGTATATATTTCTCCTATTCAAATTCATAACATTTAGTCCAAGCGGTCCGAGTCATTGAGCAAAGCCATCCTAGGAAAATTCTATTCACGATCATCCTCAATTATACGATGGTTCAATGACACAAACTGACAACTCTCAAACTCACAATCCTTAATTCTTTCAATAAACCTATCAATCCAAATTTGTACACCATGATTACAGAATCACAATTAATAATCCACCGATCACAAATCGCAATATCGATTCTAATTCTGAGTCATAAAAATCTTATTCATACATTCGTCTAATTTGACTTTCTTCAAATCCCAATCCTATTAGTCCCTAATTTCATGCATCTATCTCATCGCACAACCGCAAGATTATCTACTATAATTCTCTGAGTCATATAATCCTTACATCAATGATCATCAAATCTATTAATATTTTTGTTTCGCATAATCTGAGTAGTATCCATTCACGCAAACTTTAAGTTCATCTTAATAAGTCATCCTGTAACGCCCCAGTCCCAAAATACTTAGGACTAAGTACGTAAATATGCCAGCTGTATGCATGTAAAACCCCTAAATTTTTACTATTATTTTTTATTAAATTTGGTACTGATTTAAAATTTTGTATTGTACGTCGCGTAGTCGTATTGTACGTCGCACACGAAATTTTATTTTTTGTAATTGCTCGACGAATACGAATATATGCAAGCGTACATTTTTTTGAAAAATATTTTTTTCTATTTTTATAGTTTCGAAGTAATATAGATAATAATTATTTCTAGCTATCATTTTCAAGTTTATGATTTTAATTATGAAAAGCCTTTCATTTATACAGTTATAGTAATAAATAATTTTTCCTATAAAATGGTATATTAGAAAAGTATAATTATGTAAATATTACTTGTACATACATATATATTTAGTAATTATTTATTAGTTTATTTTAAATAATAATGTAATTTTTGAAATTATTATTATTAGTATTTTGGAAAAATATATTTCAAATTTATTATGGCAATTTAAATCTTGATTTGAACTTATGGATTTATTTAAATAGTTAAATATTTGAAATTTAATTTATCCCATTTGATTTTAAACTAAAAATTTAATTAGATTTAAATTGGATTTGTATTTGGATTTGGATTTAATTGATTTTAAATTAAATTACGAATTATCTATTTTTGGGGTTTAAACTACTCCTAATTCTTATCCAATTGGGAATTTCCACATCCTATAAATAGGTAAGTACTCCTCCACATAATTATTCCACCAAAATTCACCACCACCACAACTAGAGTTCGTGCATCGTGTCCATGTCCGTGTCCTCCGCCCCTTCCACTAAATTTATTCTAATACATATACAATATTTCTCGCGTCCGACAATTCTGGACGTCCATCTATGTCGTGTCGGACACCCCCGACACGATACAACCCTAACAGACAGAACCCTCCAAACAGTACACCAAGGCCTAAACCCTAACCCAGCACCGCCTCCTCTCGTCATCTCCGGTCTGCGCCCACCGCCTTAGACGTTCCCAGTTGGACTCGTCCCCCTCCTCTACTACCAAACCCACAACCACCACCGCCACAGCCTTCACCCACACCGCCACTACCATTTGTTGCCACCGACCGGAACCACGCCTACAGCCACCATCAGCCACAGTCGAAGCGCCTCTCCCCGACACCCACGCTACCACTACTGCAGCCCAAAATAGCACTACCGCGGCCACTACCACGGCAGCCCCGCCTACACCAACCGATCCTCACCACCACCCTCATCCCTGCCACCACGACAACTGGCCGGAACCCGATGCCACTACCAAAACAAAATCCAAACCTAACAAGGATAGCCGAACCCTCACCTGGACTTTCGTCGCCGAGGCCACTCTTCCTTCGACCTCCTACGGAGACGACCATGGCCGTCCCTGCGCGCACGGCTACCCCTCTAGTCGATGCCCGGCCGAGATTCGCCTCCATCCACCCGCCGGAACCCCCGACCTCCCCCTCGATCTTCTACCTCCTCGTCGCCATACCTCCACGTCTCCGTGCCGGCTGACCCGGAGCGAGCCGCTCGTCCTTCCTCCTTGGACTTCCCTCTGCGCGAGTAGCACTCCGTCGTGCCCACCGCGCCCACCACGCCGAGCAGTCCCCAAATCCTGCGCGCGCCCCCTTCTCCTTTAGCGTACCCATTCGCCGCCGCGTTTCTTCTCGAAACCCTCTCCTCAACCTTCGCCAACCGCCGGACCGCCGCTCCACCTCCCTGTTCCCTCTTCGCCTCCCGCTCCTCTCGACCCTCCTCTCTCCGGATCGACTATCGAGCCCCGCTCCTTCTTCTAGCTCTCTCCGCCTCCTCCCTTGGCCGACGCGCCACCGTCACACCTCCCCGACTCCTCCTGATCACTTCTTTCTCTTCAGTTCGAATTATTCTCTTCCCTTTTCCTTTGCTTTCTCTCTCCCTTCCCCTAACTTCCTTTCTAAGGAGTAAACAAGAAGCAGTGCTATATTAATTCCCCTTTCTTTTATTTTTTTATTTATTATTTGTTTTTTTATTTCTTTTATTTGTTTTATTTGTTGTTTGTTGTTGATTGATTTTGTGTTTGGTTATAGATTTTGTGTTTTGGTTATTATATATTTTCTTCTTCTTAGTATCTGTTATTTTATATTATTATTATTATCATTATTATTATTATTATTATCCTTTATAATTAATTTGTATTACTACTGTAATATTTAGTCTGATACTGTTTTCATATTACCAATACCAATATTTAATATTTACAAATCTATTTTAGTTTTAACTTAAATTATACACTTACTGATTCCTAGATATGATGAATGAGTTTTCGACATAAATCATTATTTTATTTATAAAAGTATATTAATTAGTAAAAATATAATTTAAAAATAAATTATTCTCGATTTTCAAGTAGTATAGCTTTTTATCAAAAATTTAGTTTTTTATAAATATGCTTGTTAGCCTTAAATAAATTTTTAGATAATTTTGAATTATAAAATATAGTTTCTACCAATTCCATTTTTGACGAACTTAGAGTTTTTGCCGAAAACGGTTTTTTTTGACTTTAGGTATTTTTAAGTATTTTTCTTATAAATATTTTGACTCATGAAAACTAGTTTTAAGAATATTCTCTAAAATTCGTATATATTATATTTATTTATTATTCTTTGATATTTCTCCTGTCCGTAACCAATTTTCTTATTCCTATCCTGCCACCAAATCCGTACTACCTTATGTTCAACCTAACTAAATTGACCGTCCTGGACTCGATGGGACTGTCTGTGTTACCACCCGAGGTCACCATGCATAGTTGTTGCACCGAAGTTGTAGTTCATGCCAGCTTGACCATTGCAGCACACTAGGCGTCCTACCAGGCAAGACACCTTGTCATTTGTTGTTTAATTATTTTAGCTCATATTTCATGCATTATTCATATTTTTTTATGAAAAATAAACTGTGATACATGTCATAACCTGTTAGAACTTATTGTTCATTTATATTTCCTGCTATGTATTATTTTCTTACACATTAAACCTAGATTTAAGAGACCACCTTGTGTGTTGCATTCATTGGCCCTGACACGTCATAACACGAAGTTGTGTATCTCATGTAGAATACGGACGTGCATGATTGGCTGGCCACTAGTACGTATAAGCCGTGCGATAGGATTAACCGCTAATAGAATTGCATGCTAGTGTTGACTTAACGGTTATAGAGGTTTCTGTTATGGATACAACATAGTAGGCATTGGACGGGGAGGACAATTCCTTAGCGTATGGGATTCGATGCACTTTTCTTTGTGACCCAGAAGCTCCGTTGGAGATACGGGGTTGATGACCCATGATTACTGACGGCCACTGACGTTCTGCGGAACATTATGCTCTTACTGATGGGGCCTCTGGTGCCCCAAGTGGGGACCATGCCGATCCTATTTAGCCAGGGCCCATGCGTAGGAAGGATTGTTCTTAACTACATTTCACTTAGAACGGTTAGGCACCTTTATCCGTTAGGTACGAGTACCTTTGGTTTGGGTACTTGTATCTGACCGTGGCTTGGAACAATAACTTGTCGTGGATTAGTTCGTCACATCTTGTCCTTGTTTGGTTGTAGGTGTCACTTAATACTCCGATGAGAAGTTATTGAACCTTGTTGGGGTCCGAATACAATTTTGGATTCATAGCATGGAAAGATACGTCACCGTGAATTAGTTTACCATCTCCTGTCCTTGTTTGGTTGGGGGGATGGTAAGCTAGTTTAATAGGTGTGTATTGGACCATGTTATAATTCAATCGACTTATTTATTTGAGCAATATTTATTCAGTTTATATGGTATGATATTATGTGTCTTGTTACGTCCCATTGAGGACCTGGTTATCTCTCCGGGTGTGTACTCTTGTCTTTCGCAGGTATTCTAGCTATAGCCGTGATCATCGCTATTTCTTCGAGGATGATTGCACTTGGATCATTTTCGCTTCGCTCGCCAAAAATTATTTCATTTCTCATGTATTTTCCTTTACTTGTTGGTAGTGGATTTGTCTCCGCCCAACATATTGTATCAAGACAATTTATTCTCATTATATGACATCTTTTATTTATTTATTTTTGTGTGGATGAGATTAGTTATGGTTCTACTGTATTTTATAGCTTACGTATATTTATTATACGGTTGGCATGTCTACGTTTCTAGTCCTACATATTTTGGGACTGGGCATTACAATACATACGAAGTATAGTCTAATGTATGGAACCCCGTATGTATACATAAGCGGTAAAATACAGTAAAACCATGGTAACTAAATCTCATCCACAACAACAAAGAATAATATTATAATCAACTAAATTTTTTTTTTATTTATACAGGTAGTTGGGCGGAGACAAATCCACTACAAACCAATTTAAATAAAAGAAGATATACAAGAAAATGATCGATAAAATGGCAAGATAAACCAAGAGCAATCATCATCGAAGAAATAGAGAAGATCACGGCCGTGGCTGGAACACCTACGAAAAGTCACAAAGCACACACCTGGAGGGATAACCAGGTCCTCAGAGGGACGTAACAAGATAAATAAAGAATATGCCATATAATTTGTGATATATAATAGAGATTAAAAGGGGATGCATGCAATAGGGTGCCTACCAATTCTACAGTGATAATACAGTTAAGAACAGACCTTCAACACATGGGCATCTAGCTCAGGACCAGTAACTTAGGTATGGCCCCATCAGGATACCAGGGACCTCAAAGCAAAACATTCCTCGAATGTTAGAGGCCGGCAGGATCAGTAATAGAAAAGTGCATAGAGGACCCATACGTTAAGGAAACTGTTCTCCCCACCCAATGTCTAGTAGGGTCACATCCATGACTCATGAAACTTCTAGTAACTGCCAAGTCTACTAGCATGCAACACTATTGGCAGTTAGTCCTATCCGTCGCACGCCTCATACGTATCGGTGGCCGACCGACTACGCGAGTACGTGTCCTACATGTGACTCACATCACGTGATAAAGTATGTGTCAAGGCTGCATGAGATATAACAATACCTCATCAACAAAGGGGTGGTCACTAAACTAAGTCAATGTAAGAAAAATAAATAAAAAGCGAGAAAAACGGCCGACAAGGTCGCTTGCACCCAATTGTGACTTGGACGCACAGTTTTATAATAATAACAAATAAGAAATGCTGAAAATAACAAATAAAAATAAGAATATTTTAATCACAGAGTAAGTGGCAAGGTATCTTGCCTGATTTCGTGCTGTAAATATGAAATGCCGCTCTCGCGTCCACGCCTCCGGAATCTGACGCTCCTAGATAATTAATTAACTAAATTAAGTCACTACTTATGAAACTTACAATACGACTTAATTATTCAAAGTAATGTGTTAAAATTATATTCAATCTCTCGTGGAACCATTTAGATCCATACAATCACACACAGGTTCCACAAGACATCGAAACACAGTTTTAGGATTTCTAACTTTTAATTAGTCGGTTATGCCCCTACTTCAATAACATACTTAAAAATTATATAAAAATTATAAAAATAACATTTAAACTAATTTTCTACAGATTTATCTTTAAAATTCCAGAATTAATATTTCTAAATACATTTACGACTGGTTGATTACTAAGTCAGATAGTCTACCCAAAACTCGCCCGGAACATAGTTAATGACTCAAAATTGCTAAAATAATCAAAAATATATTTTAAATAGCAATAAAATACTTTATTTCATAGAATAATATTATAGGTACAAGGGTTGAGTTATACTACAAGTTTGAAATATTCTACGTCAGCCGGTTACCCGAAATTAGCTAGTTTTGACCTACAATTTTCCCGACCAGATTTGAGTTGATAAAATCATGGAAAAATATTTAAAAATCCTAATTTATGTATATGAACACACATAAAATTTATTTTCAAAAATAGGCACCAATAACTCATAGTTCCTTTACAATAGAGTTAATTTTGATCCTACCGACACATGAATATTACGCATATATTTCATGAAACCTTCATGGATGATTATACCTAACAAAAGTCATCAAAATATGATTTCTACAGAATTAATACATATTTTCTACAGAAATTTAGCAAAAGTTTTTAGAAGAAAAGATTATGGTTCTTACCAAATATCCTTGCTATAAAGGGTGATGATGACTTCTCTTCACCAAAGCTCCATTCTTTTCCGCTATCCTCGCTTGCTAATACTCTCTTGGTGAGTATGGGAGAGTTGATAATGGCTATAGAGTATTGGATGGGGGAGATGGAGTTTTTTTTTAGGATTTCTTTTGAGGGGTTGGATGGATGTATGGTGGAGAAGATGAGTTTTTTTTGTGAAGGATGGGAAGACATGTAATGAAAGGACGATGTGGGGAGGCTATGTGAAGTTTGTTGCTGTCGAAATTATGGAGAGGGAGAGGGGTTTTGGTCGGCCAAAGGTGAGGGAGAGAAAGATTAGGATTTGGTTAAGGTTTGGGATAAGTTGGTATATTTAAACATATCCTTAAATGAATTTTAAGCAATCTAGGTTTTAAATCCTATTTAATTTGATGCATTCGGCCATGGGGGGTTACTTGGCCGAAATTATCATGGTGGGGGTCCACTTGGCATGATTTGGTTGTTTGGTGAGTTGGCAAGTTGATTGGATTGAGGATTTAAAAAGGGGTTTTCTAATATAGAACTATTTAATTCTATCCATGTAATTACACTACAAAATCTGAATTAAATATAAATAAATATAATGATTAATATTTATTAATGCCCAACATGCCTACATAAGGTTGGGTTTGGCTTGGAAGAGGTTTGGGAAGGTTTGGTGCAACCGGGTCTCCTAAAAAGTCATAAAGGCTTTCTTAACTAATTAATTAAATAAAAATATAACTTGTGCCATAATTTAAATGGTTAACATGCAAGAGATTACAATATGACCATGGTATTCCTAATATGGCTAGCATACTAGTTAAAGCACCCGACTACGCTTGGCATGCCATACTTTCTAGTCGTCTTGCATATTCAAACTCAACCATGGCTATAGTCCTTTTATATTAATATAAATAAGATAAAAATAAATTAGAATTAAATAAAATCCAAAAATAATTTAAATATTCTTTTAAATTATAAGGGGTTTTACATACTACCCAACTTATGACAATTTCGTCCTCAAAATTAAAAATAATCATAATATCAAGAATTGCGAGATTTTGTACGGAGGGAGAGTAGGTACATCAAATTGTAGCTCAATTTTTGAAAGTATGGAGGGGTGGTTGTCGTAGAAATCCCAATTGACCTCATATTCTACAAGATGGGGTATGCTTCCTTCCAGACTCTACCCAACTTATAGAAGTTGGCCACCCGTAAAGATCGTCGTCATTACAAGACTTTGAGGAGGACAATTTCTAGGGAGGGGCACGAAAATAATGGACACTTCTGACCGCAGTCTTTGATTATAAGTGAGCCTCGATAACACCGTGACGTTCTTGGTCAATAACAACTTTAAGAAAGTTACTACGATCAAATATTGTCACTCCAGGGGTCATGCTTTTGACAAGCCAGTAGCGACCTCGTGTTTGAATATACTAAGGTGTGTCGGTTCAGAAGGATTCGTTCTACGTCTGACATGGAAAACAAAGAAGTGAGCTTGAAAACTTATGAAAGAATTTTTTTGGCCAAGTGATGAGAATCGATGATAATTAAATAACCCAGGCTATAGAATATGATTAGGCAAGTGTTTTGAAAAATCTAAGTCATAACGACTAATATGTGTGGGCTGATATTTGGTGTTGTGTAGGAGGCATGCGCTTGCTTGTTGGAAGGCATACGTCACAGGTGTGCTATGTCTTGCATATATCTTGAGTATTCAGTTTAGTTAAGGGAATGGGTCGATATTTGCATGGGTGAAATCGAATAGATCGAATTTGAGCCTCTATGGTTTGTTTTGAGGAAACAATGTGTCATACACATGGTGTAATTTAAATGGAGCACTGGAAAGTTCGTTTGCGTGGGACATGCATGTCATGTGAATAGCATGACTAGTCTAGTTCGTGAGTATGAACTTTGTCGAAAGGAAAAGGCTAGTGTTGTGCTTCAATTATCAAAATCACGGTCGAGGGTATCAAATGATACGAACATGGGTCGACGTTATGAACCATTGAATTATTAGTCTAATTGGAACCAATCATTTCCAACCACTTGCTAATTCCAAAATCTTATGTTTCTTAGAGAGGCTTACGATCTATTTGCCTCAAAAATTATGCTATTGATTTAAACAAAAATGATTCTATGATTGACTTCAAGAATTTAGGTTGCAATCTGTTACCGTAGTTATCTAAACGCACGAGCAAAGGGATATAAAATGCAAAATAAAATATCGTTTCATAAATTCCATACAGACGGAAGAACGGTCACGATTGTAATCCCATTCTGAGAGGTAGAGTATAATAAGTTCAATATTCTACCCAACTTATAGAAGTTGGTTAATCGGGAAAAGCACAGGAATAGGGGTTCTAAGAAGGTCAAATTTCAAGGAGGCATAGGAAGTATAAGGTATTTCCAATCATAGTCACAGACTATAGGAAGTCTAGGTATTATCTATTTATTATGGCCCATATATTAATTATGTTTGGTCAAGACAGTATAAGAGGTCTTGGTCAAGTATATCCGGAAGCAAGTTGGTACCGAGAGATGCATAACATAGGCTACGAAGAGATGCAGTTACGAAATCTATGGAAGAAGAATTATTGAGCTAAGAGGTGGGACCTACATAATAGGGGTGAGGGCCTATTTCATCAAGTTTGGTTTTATAGACCCAATATAGCGATGGGCTATGACAGGTTTAACTGAGTTTTCAATAGGTTCCCTAATTGGACTTCAATCTTTTATTGCATGAACTTTAGATTTTAATCTATAATGGCTGGACAAAATCTTGTAAAATTTTAAACCATCCCTATTAGGTTAGGGTAATGTAGAATAGGTTCAAATTCAAGTGGTATGGCAAATTTCCCGTCGGGTTGGTAGGATAGGTTCTGTAAGTCATGAGATGCGCCTTCCGTGACTTTTGTGTTTAAGTAGCACACAAGGCCTCTATTGAGTGGCACACTAGTGGCATGTGCGTAGAGGGCTTCGAATAGATCATAACCATATATTGGGTCAAAAGATTTGAGTCAAGGTTGGATCTCTAACTGCGGTCCAAACGTACATCGGTGTCATGGTAAGGGTTATCGCTAGTCCCTTTTGACCTGAAATTTGTATCATAATAATAGAGTCCAAGGAGATGTGTTTGAGTGGGACATGATATGTCTACTTGAAGGTGGACTCGTTTAAGTTTTGCATATAAATTTTGTTGAAAGGTAACAGCTAGTATTACACTTCAAATATCAAAGTCACGGTAAGGGACACCAAAAGATCTAAAAAGAAAGCGGGAGTCCACGAGTCACTAATTTATCATCCTAGTGAGAACCAATTTACCTCAATCAATCGGTGATCCCCAAATTCCTAAAAGTAAGAATGGCTTACAATCTATTCACTCTAGAGACTAGGATATAGTTATAGGAATAACGAGGTTAGGAATATTTGAGTCGCGACATCGTACCTTCACCTTTGGTAATAATAAGTCACGATGTGATCGTTAACATGATAGGGTAGTTGTGAATCAGTTTCGAGGATTGTACCCCGAGTCCTAACAAATGGAAATGATCGCGTACAATGGTACCTGAGTTGATAAGATGGAATGACCCGCTTGTCCATGGTATACGAGAGTCTATCGGTGGAATAACGAACTCTAAAGCACGTCATGGGAAAGATCCCTAACTACTAAGTCATGAATTTCTATTTGTGTCAAACCTGCCAGACTATAGTCCCAAGCATTCTAGAGGTATTAAAAATAGCGCTCATGCATCACTTGTTGATTACTAATACAACATAATAATGGGACGTCATGCTACAGATTTTGGCTAAGCTGGTAAATGTGTTGTTCTAATATTATGTCACTTCTTTGATAATAGAATTTTGTACCTAGAGTAACATCTACTGAATCTCTAATCTAGGAATGGGTGTCTACCACAGTCCTTGCAATGGTTGTCCTTATTTTGGTCTATTCTTCTCTGTATAAACTGTGGGGGCCTCGTCAAGTAAGGTTTGAGTTAAGGCATACGAGTTGCTAGTTGAGCCAAGAATCAAGATGAATATTTGGAGACTCACAATAATTGATTCCTAGAGATTAGATAGTCTCATAGGTTTGTGGTTTACCCAAGGGTAAGATCTTACTCATTTTTCAAGCTCAAATGACTAGAAGGTCACGATATTACTATTAGGGTTGAGGGAAGGACGAGCAACTTTAGGCAAGGTTGTAGTTATATGGCTTGGCCGATGGTTGCTAAACTTGTGCATATAACTACCATGGCCATAGGGATACTCTGTATTTATCTATCAAATACGAGCGTTCGTCTTTCCAATCAGTGAAAGACAAAAGCAATAAAGAGTTCAAGAAAGATGTCATTAAATACAATTACGTAATTCAAAGGCGAATGTGTAATTCAAGAGGAATTGTCAATGCAGTCGCGCAGGAGATCCTAGATACCTCTATATCTCAATCCACGTAGGATAATCATATGAAGAGCGAACCAAGTTCACTATGGTTGATCAGACCATAATACATTGATTCTAATTAGACAATATGCTTGTGGGCGTCCCCAGTATACATATGTCCTGAACAAGCTCGACAAAGAATAGGCTTGCAAAACTAGGCTATAAATAGCGTCGTCATTCATGGTAGTTTAAAGTATAAGTACGGGAGAATACATTAAAAGCAGTAATAAATAGTTCGAGTTTCACAAGGATCTAAGTCTTATCCGGTGTGCTTGCATATACAATCGTCCTACTGGTTCTTGTATCAGGCCTTAGTTGACCAATGGGTATGGGCTACGAAATCTCTATATTCTAGGTAAACATCTCTCCTACACTAGCATATATTCATTATCACTCTGTTACACTTTAATACTAGGTTAAAAGGATACGGATGGTAGGTTGTAGTCATACTACTCAACTTATGAAGTTGACTAATAGAGTAATTGAGGAATATAATACGTATACTCGTATGAGTTATCTCCTAACCTCCCTATTTAGCATGAAAGAAGATAAGATTTACAGTGAAAGGAATCAAGCAGAAGGAAGTCAAAATAATCGGACGAGAGTTCGAGATTTGGAATTGAGGGAGGAAGTCAAGCTTGTGGATGAGATTTTTATATCCTAATCCTATATGCAGGTTCACATCGGTACAGTAACGTAACCGATGTGACAAACTCGACCTGCATGGGCCACCACAAAAACATGTAACGTCCCAGTCCCAAAATACTTAGGACTAAGTAAATAAACATGCCAGCTGTATACATACGAAGTATACTCCAATGTATGGAACCCCGTATGTATATATAAGCTGTAAAATACAGTAAAACTATGGTAACTAAATCTCATCCACAACAACAAAGAATAATATTATAATCAACTCAATTTTTTTATTTATAAGGTAGTTGGACGGAGACAAATCCACTACCAACCAATTTAAATAAAAGAAGATATACAAGGAAATGATCAATAAAATGGCAAGATGAACCAAGAGCAATCATCATCGAAGAAATAGAGAAGATCACGGCCTTGGCTAGAACACCTGTGAAAAGTCACAAAGCACACACCTGGAGAGATAACCAGGTCCTCAGAGGAACGTAACAAGATACATAAAGAATATTCCATATAATCTGTGATATATAATAGAGAGTAAAAGGGGATGCATGCAATAGGGTGCCTACCTATTCTACAGTGATAATACAGTTAAGAATAGACCTTCAATGCATGGGCATCGGGCTCAGGAGTAGTAACTCAGGTATGGCCCCATCAGGATACCAGGGACCTCAAAGCATAACATTCCTCGAATGCCAGAGGCCAGCATGATCAGTAATAGGAAAGTGCATAGAGGATCCATACGTTAAGGAAACTGTTTTTCCCACCTAATGCCTAGTAGGGTCACATTCATGACTCATGAAACCTCATGTAACTTCTAATTCTACTAACATACAACACTATTGGCAGTTACTCCTAGCCGTCGCACGCCTCATACGTATCGGTGGCCAGCCGACTACGCAAGTAGGTGTCCTACATGTGACTCACATCACGTGATAAAGTATGTGTCAAGGCCAAATGAGATATACCAATACCTCATCAACAAAGGGGTGGTCACTAGACTAAGTCAATGTAAGAAAAATAAATAAAAAGCGAAAAAAAAAACCGACAAGGTCGCTTGCACCCAAGTGTGACTTGGGCGCACAGTTTTATAATAACAACAAATAAGAAATGCTGAAAATAACAAATAAAAATAAGAATATGTAAATCATAGAGTAAGTAGCAAGGTATCTTGCCTGATTTCGTGCTGTAAATATGAAATGCCGCTCTCGCGTCCACGCCTCCGGAACCCGACGGTCCTAGACAATTAATTAACTAAATTAAGTCACTACTTATGAAACTTATGATACGACTTAATAATTCAAAGTAATGTGTTAAAATTATATTCAATCTCTCGTGGAACCATTTAGATCCATACAATCACACACAGGTTCCACGAGACATCGAAACACAGTTTTAGGGTTTCTAACTTTAAATTAGTCAGGTATGCCCGTACTTCAATAACGTACTTAAAAATTATATAAAAATTATAAAAATAATTTTTAAACTAATTTTTTATAGATTTATCTCTAAAATTCCAGAATTAATATTTCTAAAGACATTTACGACTAGTTGATTACTAAGTCAGCTAGTCTACCCGAAACTCGCCCGGAACATAGTTAATGACTCAAAATTGCTAAATTAACCAAAAATATATTTTAAATACAAATAAAATACTTTATTTCATATAATAATATCATAGGTACAAGGGTTGAGTTATACTACAAGTTTGGGACATTCTAGGTCAGCCGGTTACCAGAAATTAGCTAGTTTTGACCTACAATTTTCCCGACCAGATTTGAGTTGATAAAATCATGGAAAAATAGTTAAAATCCTAATTTATTTATATGAACACACATAAAATTTAGTTTAAAAAATAGGTACCAATAACTCATAGTTCCTTTACAATGGGGTTAATTTTGATCCTACCGACACATGAATATTACGCATATATTTCATGAAACCTTTATGGATGATTATATCTAACAAAAGTCATCAAAATATGATTTCTACAGAATTAATAACATATTTTATACAGAATTTTGGCAAAGATTTTTAGAAGAAAAGATTAGGGTTCTTACCAAAGCTCCTTGCTATAAAGGGTGATGATGACTTCTCTTCACCAAAGCTCCAATCTTTTTCGCTATCCTCGCTTGCTAATACTCTCTTGGTGAGTATGGGAGAGTTAATAATGGCTATAGAGGTTTGGATGGAGGAGATGGATTATTTTTTAGGACTTTTTTGAGGGGTTGGATGGATGTATTGTGGAGGAGATGAGTTTTTTTTGTGAAGGATGAGAAGATGTGTACTGAAGGGACAATATGGGGAGGCTATGGGGAGTTTGTTGCTGCCGAAATTATTGAGAGGGAGAGGAGTTTTGGTCGGCCAAAGGTGAGAGAGAGAAAGATTAGGATTTGGTTAAGGTTTGGGATAAGTTGGTATATTTAAACATATCCTAAAATGAATTTTAAGCAATCTAGGATTTAAATCCTATTTAATTTGATGCATTCGGCCATGGGGGGGTTACTTGGCCGAAATTATCATGGTGGAGGTCCACTTGGCATGATTTGGTTGTTTGGTGAGTTGGCAAGTTGATTGGATTGAGAATTTAAAAAGAGGTTTCCTAATATAGAACTATTTAATTCTATCTATGTAATTACACTAAAAAATCTGAATTAAATACAAATAAATGTAATTCTTAATATTTATTGTTGCGTAACATGCCTATATAGGGTTGGGTTTGGCTTGGAAGAGGTTTGGGAAGGTTTGGTGCAACCGGGTCTCCTAAAAAGTCATAAAGGCTTTCTTAACTAATTAATTAAATAAAAATATAACTTGTGCCATAATTTGAATGGCTAACATGCAAGAGATTACAATATGACAATGGCATTCCTAACATGGCTAGCATACCAGTTAAAGCACCAGACTACGCTAGGCATGCCATACTTCTAGTCGTCTTGCATATTCAAACTCAACCATGGCTATAGTCCTTTTATATTAATATAAATAAGATAAAAATATATTAGAATTAAATAAAATCCAAAAATAATTTAAATATTCCTTTAAATTATAAGGGGTTTTACACATCCATTTATTACTATCAAAGTCCCAAAGTACAAAATCTATTTCAACAATAATATTTGACATAATCATCATTTCTTGAATCAAAGTACCTTCGAGTTATCACATATCGATCTTTAATACGCCTCAATACCATCAATGATAAACATAACTCGATGATCTTCTTTTACAATAAACTCTGAGTCATGCAACAATACTATCATTCGAACTCGATATACGATCAATTCTTACAAATTCAAAATCAATTCGTTCTAACTATCTTCCGAACTAGTTACCCGATCAATTCGTTCAAACCCAAAATCACGTATGTTTATCTGTCTATCTTAAGTCATCTAGCAATTTTTGTCAAAACCCTTAGAGACATTTTTGTATCTTAAAACCCAATTTTCATGCACACTAACTTCCAATCGTGCTATCTTTTTTTAGTCGAACTTCAAAATTCAATTCTGTTAAGTTCTGCACCAATATTTTGGTATATGATCTGCATTGATTTCCTTAATTGAGTCATCCATTTCATTGCACCTTAACTTATCCTCAGTTCAATCGACCTACTTAATCATTTCGTATTCATGCTCAGCGTAACCCTGATCCGATGTGCATCGTTTTCTCGTTTTGTTTGAATCAAACTCATACTAACTATATAAAGTCACGATTAATTTTGAAACATTAAGGCTTTGCATAATTTTGTCACTTGCTGATAGACTTAGTGGTACCCTAATCCTCAGTCGATCAACATCCCAAAGGCTATCTCATACACGACTTAGGGATAAAGTCACTCGACAAATCCTCGAAACAATTGTTCAAATCATAATCGATCACTTCGAATCTTTGTTCCAACAATTCCTTAAAATCCAAGCATTATCCATCTATATCGTATTGACGATATCAACTTCTACCTAATATCTCATCAATCGAGTCCGACTCATTCCCAACCGAAAATATTTTGATCCTGCACATATTTGCTAATATCGACACAAGTCTAGGTGTACATTGCCTAGCTCAACTCAGTCAACCATTCCTTACATGAAACCATCTTTGTTCAACCAAATTTCTCTCATAATTTTTTTACAAAATATATAGACTTATTGTATGGAACATCCCGTGGAACATTAAGAGAGGATGTACCAACAACATCAAGAATAAAGGCATCGTCGGAGTTAAAGAATTCAATCAAATGTCCAAGGACGTAAAGCCGTGCTCTAAAACTATTATGTTATTCTTCGGTTCCGCAGAACCAATCATCCTCGCTTGAGCATAAAGTCGCTCGAGCCTAGGTTACGCTCGCACAAGGCGGGTTCCATAAAGGCCGATTATAACAGCTTGGCGACATGATCGTCGTATAGAAGTCCAAACAAAGAAGTTGAATAATACAAAGTCATGTACAAAATGATACCCTTTATTGATATTAAAAATAAGATTATAAGGGCACGAAGCCAATATTACAAGTCACTCAAGCTTACTTTCTCTCTGAATACAAACACTCACCTCTCTCTCTTCTCTCAATTAAAATTGCTCATGATCGAAGGCCTACAACTTTGTGGATGCTTCAAAGGGCGATGTCCATACATTATAGCCCATATAGGTGAAAACTCCAATGCGCCCATACGCTTCGAAATGCCAAGAACTCTATGTCTCGACGCATCCAAGCGAGCTCCGCTCCGAGCGTGCTGATCCCTGAACTCGCATATGAAAACTGGTAGGATATCAGTACACAATCGTGCTGGTGAGTGAGCCCCTCGCCCACTCATATAAAACCAACATGTTATTTTTATGAGTGCAATTTATTCTTTTGTGGTCTTTCTAATCTTATCTTAGGATCAATTTCAAGACATACTCCTGGTCTACTTTATGATGCAACGACATAGTCATGCCATAAAACCCATTCGTGTAACAACATCGAGGTTGTGCCTCACAACATAGTACAAATTTCTCAATACTCGCCTTATGGACTTTCTTCGTTTCATTATGCGACTTGCTCAATCATACACTTGTGAACTCAGAGACCACGACTCAAAATACGATACCACTTCTCATGTCGAAGCACGTGTTTCTGTTATAGCAAAACCTTATCCTGTAAACTTGTGTTGTATACCAAGTACCCATTTTTTGACTCCTTCGTACCATGCATATACCTCTTGACTCATTCGTACCATGCATACTCTTCTTGACTCATTCTAAGGCATGCATATGAATTGTCGCTTTCAAGTCGACTCCAATTATATGAAAGTCACTGGCCTCATAAGCCACCTTGGACTAAATCTATGACGGAAAAGCATCATATAAGAGATGCGGTCTCCCTTGAAGTTTCTGAAATACTCGTATTTGCGGCACGCTCTTCAGTGTTCAGTCGTACGCCCACTAAAGTCATGCGATACCTGCAATTCCTCCTAGGCCGACATGAACCCGGTGCCCTAGTAGTCGTTTGAGGAACAAATACCTTGTGCATAAGTTGTCTAATGATAATGCAAGACTAAACTCAACTCATCCTGCTTTGTACCAATTCTTATCTTTTGCTTTTATACTTTCAAGCAGTTCTCGAACTGGGGTCTGCCTCGGCAACCTACAGTCCTGAACACTTACATGTTTTCCATACCTTTACTCAAACTCAAGAACGACTATTTGATAGTCCTCATGCTTACTCAACTTGAACCGACGTACTACAAGAAAAAACCCCTTTTACAATGTTCCATCTACAACACTTCGTAAAAACGTTGTTAAAAAGGGGGGTCTTCTAGAACCTTTATGGTAAAAACGTTGTAAAAAAACATATGCAAATAACATTTATATTCAAATGTTAAGGCTTCTACAATGGTCATTTCCAAAAGTTGTGTATTACTCCCTTCCATAATGTTTAATTAACATTGCAATATTTATTCATTTTGACGACTTTTATTTAAAGTTGTCGAAGTTATTTATTTTGACAACATTTTTAAAATATTATAAAAATATCATGTTCAACAATGTTTATCAAATGTTGCAAAAAAATTTATCGTTCACAATATTGATAATGTAAAAGTAATTTGATTTTATATTGTTTGTTTGAGAAGTACGTGTTGGAGTGTGTGGGGTTCCCAACCTATGTGGAGAAGACCCCGGAGTGCGACGAGCGCCATTCATGTGTCGAAGAAGCTCGGAAAGTAGGCGACGCGGAGTCGCTACTGCTGCTGCTGCTCCTGAAGGAGATTCTGGCATGGGCCTGCCGAGTTCGGCCCGAACTCGGTCCCAGGCCGAGTTCTGGCCGAACTCGGTCTGGCCGTTCCAGAATGTTGGCGTTAGGTGCTGTTTGCTCAACACAGAGTTCTGGCCGAACTCTGTGTCGTCGGAGGCTGAAGCGGATTTTAGGGTGACTTTTTACCACTGGATCTAATCCAACGGTCCAGGTTGGCTGTGGGATTAGGGAGTTAAGTTGAGTTTTCTCAACCCTAATTTATTATCGCATAGGCAACACAATTATGGAGAACACAACTTGGAGAGAGGAAGGAGGTAAGAGTGCTATTACAACTTCGGAAGAGAAGACGGAGGATTGAAGGTCGTTTTCGAAGGAGATCGTGTTTTGGGTAATCTCTACTCGTCGTTCTCGCTCTTCGTAGCCTTGTAATCATTGTTCTTGCTTCTGAGTGTTGTGGGGATCCGATTTGGATCGGGAGGAGTTTGTAGAGGGTATAATTCTTCTATTCCATTAGTGGAGGCTTCTCAGGGTTGGACTCCGATCGTCCCGTGGTTTTTCCCGCAAGGGTTTTCCACGTCAAAAATTCTCTGTGTCTACGTGGATTATTTTGTGTATTTGTTTTTGGGTTCGTGCGTTGTATTGCTCGGTCCTCTCGCAGGTACTCTCCGGTTTGGGAAAAGGTTTTTGCGCTTCTTTCCCAATAGAGTGGTATCCGAGCCAGGTTCTGGAATTCATAAGGAGTGTCAGTAGTTGACAGAGAAACCAGAGAGGAGAGATGGACGCAAAGCCGGTGCGTATGGTGAATCTTAATGGCACAAACTATCATTATTGGCGGAGCAAGATGAAGGATTTGCTATTTGTCAAGAAGCTGCATCTACCCGTTTTTGCATCCGAGAGGCCCAGTGATAAATCCGAGGAGGACTGGACATTCGAGCATATACAGGTATGTGGGTACATACGACAGTTTGTTGATGAGAACGTGTACAACCACGTTGCCAATATTGAGCATACGAAGACGTTGTAGGATAAGCTGGAATCCTTGTATACGAAGAAGACCGGGGTAAACAAGTTATTCCTGATCCGAACGATGATGGATCTGCGATACAAGGATGGGGCATCTATTTCGGATCACTTGAGTGAGTTCCAGGGCGTGGTTGACCAGCTATCTTCTATAGGAGTCAAGTTCGACGACGAAGTTTAGGGACTGTGGCTGCTGTGTATATTGCCAGACTCGTGGGAGACCGTACGAGTATCTATGATCGCTTCTGCTCCAGAGGGCGTGGTCAGTCTGGAGTTTGCCAAGAGCGAGGTGTTGAATGAAGAGATGCGGAGACGTTCTCAGGGCACTTCATCTACATTCTACCACTCAGAGGCACTTGTTTCAGAGAGCCGCAGAAGGGGCAAAAGCAGGGGTCCAGGTGGTGGCAGAGACAAGAGCAGAGGAAAGTCCAAGGGTCGTTACGAGGACTCAGAGTGTTACCATTGCGGTAAGAAGGGCCATATCAAGCGGAATTGTTTCGCTTGGAAGAGAGAGAAGAAGGGCGACAAGGGGAAGCAAGAAGAGAACACTACAGCGGCGGCCTCGGTGCATGGAGGCGACGTGATCGTCGTAGGTGATGAGGTCATTACTAACCTCGCCTGCGATGACAATTCTTGGCTGGTGGACTCAGGGGCTTCAGCACATGTATCTCACAACAGGGCACTGTTTGCCACTTACACGACAGACGACTGTGGCATGTTGAAGATGGGCAAGGGAGATGTGTCGAAGGCGGTTGCCGTTGGAGAATGTACATTTGAGAACGAAGACGGGTGCGGTTCTTGTTCTCAAGGATGTTCGTCATGTCCCTGATATCCGTTTCAACCTGGTGTCGGTTGGAAGGTTGGATGACGAGGGATTCTTCAGTCTCTTCGGGAACAATCAGTGGAAGCTTTCCAGGGGTTCGATGGTGATTGCCAGAGGAAGCAAGAAGTCCGGTCTCTACTATATGGAGGGAAGCGCACAGAGAGCACATGAGGTGAACGTAGTCAGTGATGCGTCTACCGAGTTGTGGCACAGGCGGCTCGGCCATATCAGCGAGAAGGGGATGAGCTACTTGGTGAACAGGAAGGTGATTTCGGGGCTCAAGTTTACAAAGTTGGAGAAGTGCACGCACTATTTAGCTGGGAAGCAAAATAGGGTGTCTTTCCAAAGTCACCCAAGTTTGAGGAAGCCGGCGTTGCTCGAGTTGATTCACTCGGATGTCTGCGATCCTATGAAGGTAAAATCTCTTGGTGGTGCTTCTTATTTTATAACCTTTATTGATGACTGTTCCAGGAAGGTTTGGGTCTATGCCTTAAAGACCAAGGATCAGGTGCTACCTACTTTCAAGGAGTTTCAGGCCTCTGTTGAAAGGGAGACGGGCAAGAAGTTGTTGTGTGTTCGGTCCGATAATGGCGGCGAATACATCGGTCCCTTTGATGCGTATTGCAGAGAGCAAGGGATACGATACCAGAAGACCCCGCCAAAGACACCTCAGCTCAATGGTATAGCGGAGCGCATGAACAGGACACTGATGGAGAGGGTGCGGTGTTTGCTGTCAGAAGCAAACTTGCCGGGCAGTTATTGGGGTGAGGCTCTTCTCACAGCTGCGTATATTATTAATTTGTCTCCTAGTGCTCCTTTGCAGGGTAATATGCCTGACAAAGTATGGTACGGCAAAGAGCCGTCATACAATCACCTACGGGCGTTTGGTTGTAAAGCCTTCGTGCATGTACCGAAGGACGAGAGGACCAAACTTGAGCCGAAGACGAGGCGATGCATCTTTGTCGGCTACGGTCGGGATGAGTTTGGCTATAGACTCTACGACCCAGTGGAAGGAAAGCTCTACAGAAGCAGGGACGTGGTGTTCGTCGAGGATCAGACCATGACCAACACTCAGGATTCTGAGACGCCTTCTGAGGCTGAGGAATTGCCTGAGTTAAATTCATTTCGCTTCAAGCAGTTTCCAGAGGACATCGCAGAGGATCCAGTTATGGGCGAGCCGGTACATGGAGGTGCTCCCAACCTTGATCATCAGCCTGCTGATGGTTGTCAGGGTGTCCCTCAGAAGGATGAGCATGCCGGGGAGGCAGTTCCTGAAGGAGAGGAGGCTGTCGGTATACAGCCAGCACCAGTGGTTTCTTTGAGGAGGAGTGACAGGGATCGTCGACCATCTACGAGATACTCACCAGATGAGTATGTGCTATTGACTGACGGGGGAGAGCCCGAAAGTTTTGCAGAGGCTATGGAAGACGAACACAGGCAGGAGTGGATGGAGGCTATACAGGAGGAGATGAGTTCCTTGCACACCAATTCCACTTATGATCTGGTACGGTTGCCAAAGGACAAGAAGGCTTTGAAGAATCGATGGGTGTTCAGAGTGAAGCAGACGGATGATGCTACTCGCCCTCGATACAAAGCGAGGCTGGTAGTCAAAGGCTACGGTCAGCGGAAAGGCGTGGATTATGATGAGATCTTTTCGCCTGTCGTCAAGCATTCGTCTATTCGGGTGGTGCTAGCATTAGCAGCCAATCTCGACTTAGAGGTCGAGCAGATGGACGTGAAGACGGCATTCCTCTACGGTGATCTAGAGGAGGAGTTGTACATGGAGCAGCCGGAGGGATTCTGTGAGAAGGACAAGTCACATTTGGTCTGCCGGTTGAGGAAGAGCTTGTATGGTCTGAAGCAGGCTCCGAGGCAGTGGTACAGGAAGTTCGAGTCGTTTATGGGGGAGCATGGTTTTGCACGGACGACGTCGGATCACTGTGTATTTGTGAGATATTTTGTCGATGATGATTTCATCATTTTATTGCTCTATGTTGATGATATGCTATTAGTGGGTCGGAATGCCACTAGGATAGCGGAGCTGAAGCTCCAACTGGGCGCGACCTTCTCTATGAAGGATTTAGGCGCAGCGAAGACTATTCTTGGGATGGAGATCAGTCGAGAGAGAGAGTCCAAGCTGCTACACTTGTCCCAAACGAAGTACATTCACCGGGTACTTCAGCGTTTCGGGATGGACGGGTTGAAGAAAGTGAGTTCCCCTCTTGCGGCACACTTTAAGCTCACTGAGGAGCAGTGTCCATCTACCGAGGACGAAAAGGAAGATATGGAGCGGGAAGCGCCAACTGGGCGCGGCCTTCTCTATGAAGGATTTAGGCGCAGCGAAGACTATTCTTGGGATGGAGATCAGTCGAGAGAGAGAGTCCAAGCTGCTACACTTGTCCCAAACGAAGTACATTCACCGGGTACTTCAGCGTTTCGGGATGGACGGGTCGATGAAAGTGAGTTCCCCTCTTGCGGCATACTTTAAGCTCACTGAGGAGCAGTGTCCATCTACCGAGGACGAAAAGGAAGATATGGAGCGGGTTCCATATGCCTCAGCTGTGGGAAGCCTTATGTATGCTATGGTGTGTATGAGGCCAGATATTGCTCATGCAGTTGGTACGGTTAGCAGGTATATTTCAAATCCTGGAAGGGTACATTGGAGTGCGGTCAAGTGGATTCTACGATATCTTTAGGGCACTGCTGGTTGGAGACTTTCCTTTGGTGGTGACGAGCCGAAGCTGGTTGGGTATACCGACGTTGATATGGCTGGAGATGTAGACACGAGGCGATCGACTTCGGGCTACGTGATGATGTTTGCGGGAGGAGCGGTATCGTGGCAGTCGCGGTTGCAGAAGTGTGTTACCTTGTCGACGACAGAGGCAGAGTACATTGCGGCGACGGAGGCTTACAAGGAGCTGTTGTGGATGAAGAAGCTGCTGCAGGAAATGGGACTGAAGCTGGAGCAGTATACTTTGCTTTGCAACAGTCAGAGTGCTATCCACCTTGTGAAGAACCAGACGTTTCATAGCCGGTCCAAGCACATCGAGACTCGGTATCATTGGATACGGGATGTGGTTGAGAAGAAGGACGCGGAGCTTGAGAAAGTTCATACAGATGACAACGGAGCTGATATGTTCACGAAGATTCTACCAAGGGGGAAGTTTGAGTACTGCAGGCAGGTCGTTGGGATGACGACATCCTCCCCATAGTTGTGAAGGGGAAGATTTGTTGGAGTGGGTAGGGTTCCCAACCTATGTGGAGAAGACCCCGGAGTGCGACGAGCGCCATTCGTGTGTCGAAGAAGCTCGAGAAGTAGGCGACGCGGAGTCGCTACTGCTGCTGATGCTCCTGAAGGAGATTCTGGCCTGGGCCTGCCGAGTTCGGCCCGAACTCGGTCCCAGGCCGAGTTCTGGCCGAACTCGATCTGGCCGTTCCAGAATGTTGGCGTTAGGTGCTGTTTGCTCGACACAGAGTTCTGGCCGAACTCTGTGTCGTCGGGGGCTGAAGCGGATTTTAGGATGACTTTTCACCACTGGATCTAATCCAACGGTCCAGGTTGGCTACGGGATTAGGGAGTTAAGTTGAGTTTTCTCAACCCTAATTTATTATCGCATAGGCAACACAATTGTGGAGAACACAACTTGGAGAGAGGAAGGAGGCAAGAGTGCCATTACAACTTCGGAAGAGAAGACGGAGGATTGAAGGTCATTTTTGAAGGAGATCGTGTTTCGGGTAATCTCTACTCGTCGTTCTCGCTCTTCGTAGCCTTGTAATCATTGTTCTTGCTTCTGAGTGTTGTGGGGATCCGATTTGGATCGGAAGGAGTTTGTAGAGGGTGTAATTCTTCTATTCCATTAGTGGAGGCTTCTCAGGGTTGGACTCCGATCGTCCCGTGGTTTTTCCCGTAAGGGTTTTCTACGTCAAAAATTCTCTGTGTCTGCATGGATTATTTTGTGTGTTTGTTTTTGGGTTCGTGCGTTGTATTGCTCGGTCCTCTCGCAGGTACTCTCCGGTTTGGGAAAAGGTTTCCGCGCTTCTTTCCCAACAATACGATAGTTAATTTTTTAAAATGTGTATATATTAATTATTGATAATATAATACTACTTTTTTGAGCCGCTTATAAGTCGTATCATAATATTGATATCTTATACGTAAACGGTAGTTAAACTTTTTTAATTTATATATATTATGGCTTATTTTTGAACCATTTCTAAGTAGTATTACTGATTATACCAAAATAATTTGACAATGAAAATTCTAGACTGGATTTGACAGATGAAACTTTTGATATTTATTAAATTATCGAGTACACCAAAAATTCACCGAATCCAAGGAGTTAACCAGATTTGAGTAAATATCAAAAATTCATGTCAAATATTTACTATGTCAAATATGAACCCAGTCCAAAGAGGTAATGAATCTATACTTTTGAAAAGTATGCTTCACCGTGGAAGTTTTTGTTCCAAAAATATCGTCATCTATGCTTACTAATTAAAATTGTTCATTGAATTTAATATTAGTAAGTATACATTTGGTATTATATAGTATAATAGAAATATATACTTTTGTCATTATATAGTAGAATAGATATTTCCACCAGCACATTTATCAGATTTATCAATTGTATTGATAAATATTCTGGTTAAATTATCCATATAAATTACGTCATGGTTTCCCTTTTTCCATTTTGACATTTGTCCCTTTTGACGTTGTGGTAAGATTATTCATATAATTACGTATTACAGTCATATATTTTTAATATATTACAAAGTACACAACTACATATATCTCTACTCCTATAATGTGGCTTCGAACCAGCTCCAAATTAAGCGGTCTAAGCCATATGTATATCATCAACCAATTAATTTTAAATAAATTACGGATGATCTTTCAAATAACCTAATACCTTTTTTTTATTTTTCTTCCGCGTGACCGAATATTCTCTCTTTTATTCAGATATATCCATAGCAAATTATAACTAAATTTTAATTAAACTTTTATAAATCTTAATCAATATATATATATATATATATAATAAAAAAGAAAAAGAATATATATATATATATATATATATATATATATATATATATATATATATATATATATATATATATATATATATATATAGTAGTGCACCGGTAAGACCGTTGGCATATGGGCGTGAAGTCCCAGGATCGAACCCCTACGGGAGCGGCTGGGTGGCAGTGGCCACGGCTTCCGGGCCAAGGCTGGCTGGGTGGCATTGTCCACGGGCCTTGGTTTTAAAATAAGAAAAAAGAAAAAAAAATATATATATATATATATGTTGATATGTTTAGAAAGAATAAAAATTATTTTACATACAACGCACGTGCTTTTACTAGTACTACTTAGAAGTTCTGCATATTTATTATAGTATAATTCGTCAAGGAACAAACTTATTAATTTTGATTGTATGTAAAGTTCAAAACAAAAATAAAAAAACAAAAGTTAAATCTATCCAAAAATCTAACTGGATTTTTGAAATAATAGTAGACAGATATCAAACCATTCCACCAATCCAATTTTTTAAATATTGTGTAAAATTATTATTAGCTAGATTCATTAAAAATATTTGACAACAATTTTTTTACTCCAGGGAAAATATGCATGAAATATGAGTTCAAGTTACTAGTGTTCGGGCACACGCGTTGCGTGAGCAACATATTTTTTAATTTTGCTGTAAATGTACGATATATAGATGTTTAATTTGTTAATTAGATTTCATGATTACAGACTATTTAAAAACTTATATTGACCATTTGGTTTTGGACTAAAACTTTTCTTGAAAAATGGAGCAGCTAAATAAGCCACAAAGCGGATCGGTATTGAGATTTTCTTGTTTGAATAAAAACCAAAATTCATGATCAAGTCCAACTGGAGCATATACCTATTATATATGGAAACCTAATTATCCATAAATTTAATACAATATTTTCACTCTTTCCCACCGAAATTTCACCATGCCCTAGCTTCCTCCCCCTCCCTTTTTTCCCATGTTGGCATTCACCCCCACCCCCCTTCCCCTTCTCCTTTTTCCACGGTTAAACCCCCTCATCTTTTTCATTGAAGACACCCCAGAAACTCTTCACACCCTAAAAATATTTGATTGAAGAAGAGGTATGGTTTTTTCCTCACTTCTTTACTTTTTTTTTTCTATCCTTACATGGTGTTGAACTCTAAAAATTTGCCGCTCTCAACCCACCTATTGTCGATATCCTACGGTTGCAGCAATCTTCCCCAAACGAAGTCGGAAGCCGCTCGAGACATATTTGTTACGTGCTAATCCTAGTAAAATGCTTGATGGGTCATCTGGCTCTAATATATTTTTGTGATGTTAAATACCTAGTAATAGACATTTGTTCAAATAAATAATTCTTGGCTGTAACATGCTTTCTTTTTGTTCTATTTTCCTCCGTTATAGGCTTCAGGCAAAGAAATAAATGATATGCTAATTTAATCAATTTTTTCCCCTTATAAGCTTCAGGCAACAGAATTAGCAGTAAAAAAAATGAGAAAAAAAATGGAGGCCAAACTAATAAGGTAAGAACTAATAAGGCCAAACTAAAAGCCCAAGCACATACTAATGAGGTGGTGCTTTCACTTGAAGAAAAAAATTAGCAAAATGGAGGCCAAACTAGAGATGTTTTTGGAGATAGTACTTGGGTTTTGTTTTCAACATTAACATTAATTGCTTATGCTTATTGTAATTATTGACTATCTTGACAATATACCTATGTAAACCCCTTTTTAACTCCGCCAATGTAACTTTACATTTCCAGTTCCAAGCCCGGATAAAGAATGAGGGAGATGGAGCTTACTCATCTCTAAGGAAAAGAAACCCAATAGGTACCTATTATTATATATGTTCTTCAATTGTACAACCTAAATAGAAGTATCATATCTTTGTTATATGACACTTGAACCTCTAGTCTAACTTAATCATTTATTTCAGGGAGGTGATCTAGATGCAGTTGATGGCATGACACTTGTTGATTTTGTTGTCTGGATACTAAACAATCAGTTGAGTTCGCTAGTAAGAACTTACATAAATATAGTAAGAACCTAGTATCATTATAGTAAGAACTTAATATCATTATAGTAAGAACTTGTTTCAAGTCATCTTCTTACATAAATATGGACACAAGTACATACACGATATGGGTATGGACCTTTTTTGCCGTATCTATACAACATAGATTACCACTGACTTAGTTCTCTTATCATTCCTTATTTTCTGAACTTACAGATTCAAATTATAGTACTGTTGGATAACATAAAAGTTATTCCTTAAGCAGTGGAAAACAGTATATACCTTTAAAAGTTATTCCTTAAGCACAGTTGGATAACATAGATTACAGGTGGTGGTTTCATTGGTGAAGCTATGAGACTTATTTTCATGTTGATTGGATAGAAGTAGTTTATAAGATGGTGGCTTCTTATGGAAAGTTAGTATTGATTGGATAAAAGTGGTTTATCGGATGATGGTGTCATTGGTGAAGCTATGAGACTTATTTTTATGGAATTTGTTGTTTGTACAGGTATTTTATTCCATACATATTTTTAGAGAAACCAAAACTGGATTCGGGAGTGATATGGAACTTGCCACCACTTATATTTCTTCTCAATTGCCTCTGCACTTTTGCACTCAATTTTTCTGTTTTTCTCGTAATCTCCCGTACTAGTATGCTGACGATTCATGCTACTGGAGTTGTAAGGGACTGGGTGGTAGTTATATTGTCAGCTATACTCTTTGTTGACTCAAAGCTAACACATATAAATATCCTCGGCTATGCCATAGGTATGCAATCCATGACTTTGTTTTTTTACTGTTTCCTTCTAGTATTCTTAGTTGGATTGGGGGGTGGGGGGGATTATGGGGATTGGTCGTGTAAATTTGGCATACATAAACCGTCTCTATCCTGGGTTTCAAATATTACCAACCTGTTTTAGGTGAAGGCATATTTATGTTTTTCTTTCTTTGTTTGTTTTACAAGTATTTCTCCTGATATCATGATTCATTATACGGTGTGCTTTCACTTATTTTAATGTAGGTGAATTCGTTACATCTTGAATGGCTTAGTCTTATAAATGTAATGAACCTTCAATAGTTCTCATGGCAGTAAAGCTGAGAGAGGCGTATAAATTTATCAAGATCAATTTAATTGTTTGCTTCCAAGTAATAGATCTTTTTTTGGCAGTAATATATCATGATACTTACTAAAACCTTTTGGCATCTCCAGCCGTTGCAGGTGTGGTGGCATACAATAATCACAAGCTGAAAAGGAAGCATCCGGAATGAACTTAGATGGAAATAAAAAATGCCAACTGTCAAGAAAATGATGAAGACAATCGGATCGCCATGATTACTCAAAAGTAAAATATATCACAAGTTCCATACAAAATTCCTTATGTGAGGTTGTTGAGTTCAGTATCAGATACACCTTGCTTCGGCCTCATCGATTCTTTTTCTTACTAGGTCCTCATCTGGTAACAAAGAAACTGACTCTTTCCTCGTTCAGAGCAGGTTGAAGCATTTAACAAGTTGAAAGCATAAAAAAGTTGAAAGGAAAGGAAGTGTAAGCAATTCCAGCTCTTCATATCAAAAGATTCCAATCTCTTATGTGTATATCATTCACCTGTAACTAACTTTTAACTAACAGTAACTAAATGGCTGGTTCTTGCAAGGCCAATGATGAAAGTGTTCGTCCAAAAGTGCCTTTAGAAGCGTGCCTTGCAAGTTTTTCAGCTCCAGAAGAGTTGCACAACTTCTACAATACTGCTGCTGATTGCCAAGACCACAACAATTAAGTAAGTAATTATAAAGGATGTTGGTAGTGATATCTTTTTTTAAGATCAATTAGTTTAGCTGTCTTCTTTAATTGATATGTTTTTATTCAAATATACTGCCTCTTGCTTCAAATGTAAACGAGGAGAGGTTAATGAAGAATCTTGATCAACTTGAAAGTGCATACTTCATGAGATCAGAAGTAGAGAAAGTTGAGCTTCCTAATGTTGCACGTTTGGATACAGGTGTTCTGAAGGTTCGTGATAAATGTTCTCAAATCCATAATGGTGATGATATGTGGAGTTATTATTGTACTTCTTTATAGTGGAGTCACTTTTATATTCCTTTTATTTGAGTATTGCTGCTTCGTGACATTGTTAAGCTATGAGTTATTACTGCTTCACTAGGACACCAATTTTGGATATGGAGGCTTTGGATTTGGTTCTACAATGACACTAAAAGTTTTCTTTATTGTTATTGTAGAAAGGGTGTGTTGCCAATATATTACATTCCAAAAAGAATCAATGCAGCTTTATGTGGTGAGTACTTGGTATCTGGAAAAGGGCATCAACACTATGTTGAGTTCAGGTTTGTGGTAAACCATATGTATTTTTTGAGAAAAGGATTAGCTTATAGTGGTCGATACTACATGATATAGTTTCTGGTTTGGAAGTAACAAATATACATACCAAATCTCATTCATTAACTGCATCCTTATCCTCATTTGTTTTCGTGTTCTATTTTGTGCATTTTCTTAGCTTGTCAAAAGTTGTTCTCTCTATTTTAAACATAATGTGTTGCAAATTGAATGTTTAAACTTATTATATTGATAAAGACCAATGCCAAACTGAAAAGTACCTGTATTGCAAGTCATTTTGAATCATGATTATATTATTACTGTAATAAAGTTGGACATCATACAATCTGTACTTTCTTCTGAAGGTGCTCTTCCATTATCATTCCCTTTAACAATTTTTATTCGGTATCCGCCTTGAATAATAACAGGGAAATGTTTGCACCTGGTAGAGGTGGTGGGTTTCGCGGTGATGGAATGAGAGGTCGTGGCAATTATGGAGGTCGGAGGGGTTATGGAAGACGGGATTACAAAATATGATAGAGCTGCTGAGAAAGTGATAGCAATAATGGTAGCAACAACAACAACGGTAGCAACAATAATGGTAGCAACAGTAACAGCGATAGAAATAACAACAACAACAGGAGCAGAAATTAGAATAATATATTTGTATTTGTATTTGTATTTGTATTTGTATCTGTATTTGTATTTGTATTTGTATTTATATTTATATTTGTATTTGTTGTAATCGTATTCAATACATTATTATTATAAATTGTATTTTTTAAAATGGAAATATAATTAACAACATTTTAAAACTGTTGTAAGATAACATTTTAACAACTTTTCTAAACATTGTAAAATTTATTTACAACTTTTAAATCATTATTGATATTACAATTATAAATACAAATATTTATTACAACGTTTGGCAAACATAAATGATTAAAATATACAATATTTGATATAAGTTATATAAATATTTTTTACGATATTTGTACATTGTTGTATTAAAACTATGTATAATATTTACTGAACGTGATAGATATAATTATTACTACAGTTCCAAAGCGTTGTTGAAATTAAATTTACAACACTTGTAAAATGTTGTAAAAATTATTTTTTACAATACTTGCAAATTATCGCTGAAAGGTTTTTTTAGAAGTTTATAAATTTTAACAATGTTTTAAATTGTTGTGGGAAGAACTTCTATAGCATTTTTACAACGTTCAAACAAACATTGTGGAAGATGCCCCCCTTTTACAACCCTGGATATAACAACCTTCTATTAAACGTTGTATAAGCTCATTTATAATTTTTTTAACGTTTTAAATAGGTTTTTTTTTTCTTGTAGTACATATTTCGTGCCATAAAACATTCGTGTTCCGTGCAGCACTCCTAACCAAGTCATACTCTATACGACAAGCTTTAAGACTGTGGACGTGCAAACATGCCTGCTATGACATCAAGTCGATAGCCCGTGGTAGAATTCTACTTAGCTCAATCGTACGGTCGAATGACCTAGTGCCAACTTTGAAAATACTTCATGGAGAGACATCTAAGCAACAAGTTGGCATTTCCATGTTCTAAATATACATCTGACTCAATGGGATTATTATCTTAGCTATGTGGGTTCATCTCTTTTATTAACAAGCTTACTCAGTGCAAGTGAAAACTTTAATTTTATTAGTATGAAGGCCAAGCTGAGACAAGTTCATCGAAGCCGCCCACCTGAGTGAGGAGTTGCCTCGGCCGAGCGGGACTTCGAGCAAGCCGCTGCATAGCCAAGTCCAAGTAATGTTGCATTTCTATTCATCCGGTTGACCTGAGAGGGATGGGGCACTACACCCCCATTGGCTAGCGATATTCAAAGGTTGCTAGGCTTGGTAGGTTACTACAAAAAATTTATGAAAGATTTTTCGAAGGTGGCATCGCCTCTGTCTCGCCTCACCAGAAGGGAGTAACAATCAATTGGACTGATAATTATGAAGCTAGCTTTCAGGTCTGAAGCAGCGGCTTATGTCAGCTCCAATTCTTGTACTTCTAGACGACATCTAAGGATTTTAGATATATAAGGATGCATCCGAATTGGTTTTGGGGTGTGTATACTGATGTAGAATATGAAGGTGACATTGTATGCCTCCATACAACTAAAGCCATATGAGAAAAATTATCTAACGCATGACTCAGAATTGGTTGCGATAGATTTTACCTTGAAATTATGGTGGCATTACTTGTATGGAATGACATATGAGATCTTTACCGATCGTAAGAGCCTGAAGTACAGATTCACTCAGAAAGATTTAAATCTGACAAAGACTTTAGTTGGAACTAATTAAAGATTATGACATGACGATCGCGTACAATGCTAGGAAGGATAATATGGTGGCAGATGCGTTGAGTTGGAACCTTGTAGGATCACTTATAACAGCCAGTCGGATATTGTAACCACAAGTTCCCGAATATCATATTTTTCCACTTCCTAGTTTTCATATTTTATTTTATTTGGGAATTTTTATTTGGGTGATTAATGAATATCAATTTTCCATTTAGGGAGTGGCAAAGTCATAATTATTGAAGTTAGAATGGCAACAATGGTAATTATTTAGAAAACTATAATTTAGGGGAGTGGCATAATTAGTAATTTAAACCAAGTAGGATTAAGTAAGAATCTTCTAGAACCCCTTAATTAATTAAGGATTAGGGTTAATTAATTTCGAATATTTCCTAAAATCTAGCACATTCTTTGAATCTACTTGGACTATTCTCTCCTAAACCATGTGCTAAACATTCTAAGATCTTCTTAATCACCCCTATAAATATCCCTAATTATTGTTAGTGCCTATTATTCCAATAATTCTTATGTGTCCGTAATGCCCATGTCAAGCGTAGTCGGCGTGTCCATCCCATTTACTTAATTTTTCTAGCTATTACATTTACAAATCCCGTGTCCGAAATGACACGATTTCTAAACCCATACAAATCTACAATTCTAAAATTCCTCATGCCCCGGGTCCGACCCTGTAATACCCCTAAATTTTAAGAAATATTATGTATTATTTATTTAATTTAAATAGTGATTTTTGGAATTTTATGATTATTTTAATTAAATAGTTAATATTATAGAAAGCCATAGTCATGGTTAAGTTTTGGAGTGCATGATGACCAAGAATTGCGGTACGAAGAGTGTAGTCGTATGCTTTGACTTGTGTTTTAGCCATGGTAGGGAAGGTCGAGCCATAAGTGTGTCCCAACTAGGAAAACCAGTCACAGTAGTGACTTGACCCCTATAAGTGATTTAATTAGTTATTTATTAAGATTATGAATTATAGGAGACCCAGTTGTACCAATTTAGCCCAGACTTGACTCGAACCCAACCCAAGCCAAGGTAAACATGTAGTGCGACCAACGACGTCCATGTAGATATATAGACGTGTATATATATTGGTAGTTCATTTTTATAGTCTCATGAATAATTTCTATAAATTTTATAATTATTTGCTATTTAAATTTATATTTACCTTGGAAATATGATAACTAATTTCCTTAAAAATATCTTTGTAGATTTTCTGGATTTTGGGCTATATATATATATATATATATATATATATTATAAATATATATATATATATATATATATTTATAATATATATATATATATATATATATATAAATAGAAGAAAAAAGAAAAAAGAAAAAAAAGGAGATTGAATACAGTTTCGTAAGGGAACAATATTGGCTACCCACCCACCCCCCAAAAGAAAACACAACCTATAAATTTGTAAACCAAGAGGGAGAGAAAGACAAATCTCTCTACAGAACCCTAACAGCAACCCTAGCCCAACACCCCCGCACCTCCCTGACAACCCTGCGTGCACCCTCGAGGACTGCACGCTGGATTTTGCCATCGGCGATTACCTAAAAATGCGACAGAAGTAGAAGTTACAGCAGCAACACGTGTTGCGATGATCCAACTTCTCAGGTAAAATTCTCCCTCATCTCCTCTTCGATTCTCAAACCAATTGGTTCTTTGCAAACAAATCTATACCTCTTCAAACCCATTGGGGAGTTTCGAATTAAATCGAATAAAAATTGGATCAAAAATTAATCCGAAGTTGACGAAAAACCAATATTCTTGACAGTGGAAAATAGTTTCGGAATCCCTCTTAGATTCTTCCGTCAGCGTCCATCTTTCGTCCTGATCTCCTCTTCCTTGACCGTCGGACCCCTATGCCCATCATCTTCACCGCCTCCACCAAGCAACTCTAGTCGCCACAACCTCAGTTCCCCGTCGCTGCTCAGGGCTCCACGTGTGCCACAACCACCGACGCCTTTCCCCGGTGAGCGCACAGTTTCCTTCCTCATTCTTCTCCTTCTTCTGGATGATTCTTCTCCTTCTTTTTTCAAAATTTGGTTTTCTCTCTCCTTGTGAGAGAGTAGTATATGTGGGTGGGTTTGGTGGGCCGGGTCCACAGGCCCTGGGCCAGACCCAATTACTAGGCTCTAGAAAAAAAATCAGTTGGGTAGGGTTTAAGAACGGGCCTAGCTGCCACCAACAGGCCCTTGGCCAGACTGAAAAGAAAATAAAAAGAAAAAGGAAAAAAGAAATTAAAAAAGAGAGGTTTGGCCTGATCCAGTGGGCTGGAATCAGATTAAGAAAAGAAAAAAAAGATTTTTATTTAGTTTGTATTTAGTTTATATTAGTTAATAATTTAATTATTGTTTGGTTCATATTTTGGTAATCTATTTTTAATATTTTGTAGCTAATAAATATTTTTTGCTAATAAATATTTTGTATTATTAACCATTAGTTAATAATTTTAGATAATTATTAGTTAATTATTGGTAGTTAGTATTATTTAACAATTAGTTAGTAAATTAGTTATTAGGTAATTATTTGGTAATAGAATAATTAGTTAGTTACCTTTAGAAAATTTTCTAGAATACTCTAGGAATATTTTCTAGATTAGAATCTAACGATTTCCTAACCATTTATAGGTGATAATTTAGAGATGATTGTAATTTTCGATAAAAGACAAGTACACTACGACAGAACTTTACTTTGTATTTCTACATTGCATTGATTTCATATTGGACAGGACTTGGACACGAATTGACTTGTACTTCATATGCTCATTGTTCATGTTCCGGTTCTTGTACTCGGGGATGGGAAATATTATTCTATATGTGACGAATCCTATTGTGCTAGCTAGGGCTTGTTGATAGCTTAATTGCACATCGTACACGTATGATTAAGTTGTACCTTGTTTATATGTGCTTATAGTGATTAGTTACATACTAGATTTGTCATACCCCGATTCTGCAGAATCGTTCGTCCTAACTTTGATCTATACAAAATCGATTGTCCTCGCTTAGGCGCGATGCTATACAAACCTAAGTTATGCATGCAGAAGGCCAAAACTTGTATAATAACAAAATAGACATGATCAACAACAACGCAGTGAAAGTTTAAATTGCAGAGTTTAGAAGCAGCGGATAATGTAGCACAAAATCAAAGTAAGCACAATGATGTAGAAACAAATTCTTTTTATTGATAACTTGAATCGATTACAAGGCTCTCAATATCTCTTTGATACATGCCATACGTGGCTTACAATCTCTTATGAGCTATACAGAATTTTAGCGATATCGTTCCATACTTTACATCTCTTTATATAGAAAACCATCTTTTTCTTTTCGTCTAATTTTTGGCTCCTGTAGATGAGGATCTGACTATAATTTTGGACTAACCATTCAAACATCTAGAAACTAAGGACAAACTACTGGGGGATGAGTACATTAACGTACTAGTTAAAGACAAAGGCTATATCGTCTGAAACGATCACTAAGTATTCATGTAAGAAAAATGCATTATTAGTGATCTTGCTATCTTTTACCTACGTTCATTTCATGCAACATAGAAACATAGTCAGTTTATGTCTTTTGAAAACACATTTCAAAAAACAACATTTTATTGCTTTTATTCAAGCATCTACAATAGGGTCAATTCAAGCATTTTGATGTGCGAATCGTGTTTCATGAGCCATATTCATTTATTTGATTCAATAAAACTATCGGGTCAATTCTATGCACAATAACTGTTCATTCTATCCAAACATGCACACCATAATTTATGGGCCATTATCATTCTTCGGGACATAAGCAACAGTTTATGATTAAAATATAAGGAATATGGACATCACTTATTCTGTGACTCTTACGTAAAATAGACGATACATCCATGCATTAAACAAGGATTAGAATAAACAGAATATGTACAACAAATTTCCTGTTCATCACTGCATTGTTAGGCTGGCAACAATCTTTTCATATGCATGCGATCTATTAGCAACTGTGACTCAAGGCTTAGATCTACACTAACACATGCGTATACCAGCAGCTGTGACACACGGTTTCGCTATTTTATTAGCATTTGCTCATACTAGCAGCTGTGACTCATGGTTAAGCTCCGTACTGATGTACACACATGCTAGCAGCTATTGCTTAGGTTTCATCTCTTCACTAATTAACACTATCTACATGATGATCCATGGGCGCTCCCCATGATTAATAGTTGGGACGTACCAAGCCCATTTCACTAATTGACAACAAACACCCCCTGATCGCGAGGTCTCTTTTACCTTACGATGTTCCTCTAATCCCCTCTAGATCAAGTGATCCCGGTGCCACAGAACTGGTTGTGGGATTTAACCTTGTGCCCAAGTTGTTCGAGACTAATGGATGAATGATACTCTATAAGATAAAAACTATATTATCAAAAGTTTATCGACCAGAAATTATTCCATCTTTTACTCTTCTTTTCATATCACAGAGCCAATAGCTCTTCTCTTCTTTTCTCTATAAGGACAAGACGTATTATCTCATTTACAGCACAAGTGTCATTATACAATTCCATCATTTCAGTTTACGATAAAAGAACGTGTGAACAATCTCTACTTACGCAAACATAGTAACAGTTCTAACGTAATAAGCATGAACTCAACTTTTGATAGCATACAATAGGTACATGTAACAATTCTCTTATTACTTCTTAAGCATGACAAAGGTTCATCAATTAGAACAATTTTTTAACTTTAGCATGAAATCATATTATCTTGTCATAGCATAGAAATGGTTTGTTCATTATGTAACAGTACATTCAAAATAATGGATTTTTTATTAGGCGTGAAAGAATCAAAAAGTATAGTCCTTGTCCACTCACCATAATCAATCGTCTTCTTTGAAGGCTTCCTCTCGAGCCAGCACATCGATTTATCTTGTCTATATTGTGCCTTCATGGAACGAGACACTACATAATTACACACTGAAAAAAAGTTTTGCCTTGAAACTTAAGAAGAAACTTACAATATCTATTGCAGCGATAGTCCTCATCCTTCGCCATCATCAACCGATACACTTCACGATTCAATAATATATCAAAACTCATGATTAATAACATATATTTATCAATCAATAAAACATATGCCAGCATTATAAAAATATTTACGAACTTATCACTACCAAAGTAAGTCAAATTGGTGACAAATTTAGCGACTCTGAAATAAGACATCGCTAATATTTTGGTAATTATCGAAGAACATAAAAGATGTCGCTATACGTCACTATCAGCGACTTTCAACGACATTTGGCAACCACATTTATTATTATAAAAGTTGATGTCGCAGGGTCGACAGTGAACTTCGCTATATTTTTATAAACAACGACGTTTAGTGACTCTGCAACTTACATGTCGAAGTATATAAAAATAATGACATTTAGCCATGTCTGTTTTTGACGTTGCGAAACTATTTCATATAGGGTTCCACTTGTTGGTTCGACTTATCAATTTCTGTCCAAATTTTTCACTTCCTGCTCCCTCTCCTCCGACCTCCACCTGCCCCCGTCGCCCCTTTCGATACCAACGACCCCCTTACCCCGATGAACCCCTACCCTCGATGCCCCTCTCAACTCTAGCGACCCACTCGTCCCTTGTCCTAGTGACCCTCGACCTCTCAAGACTCCAGCAACCCCCCTTGGCCCTCTGCCTCAGCGACACTCGATCCTGACGACCCCCCTCGAGCCCCCTCGACCCCCTTGGTCAGCTAACCCTTACCCTAATCCTATCTCCCTCATGCTGACATGACACAGACACGGACACGGATATACACACAGACACTAACATGAACACGTTGTGTAATATATAAAAGATGCGACACAGATATACAAACGCTAACATAGACACAGATACGGACACTGACATAGACAAACAGACATACATACACTGACACTGACACATTGTGTAATAGGTGAAATAGAGTAGGGTTTATGTGAATTTTATTTTCGACGATGTTTTGCTTTTAGATACTACAATCCTGATACATAAATATGTGAAATAGTGTATGGATAACATTCTTTCACACTAAGTTTCTTGTCAATGAGTATGTACATGGATTACATTCTAATTTTTGCATAAGTTTAATTAATATCAAATTGATATTACATATAGGGCACAACATAGATACATAAATGAGTTAGTATGGATGCATGTTAGTATGGTATCGTAAAATAATTAAAGGTGTATTTCCTAGTTTAGGGTGTGGATATAGGCTTGTGTCGCATCTCCTATCAATGTATATAAGAAAAAGAAAACATGTTATAGTATATCGAAAATGAATATGATTAGTATTCTATCAAGATACAAGTATGTATCTTGAGTATATGAGTGTCCACGTGTTCCTTGTGAGTCATATCTCTTATAGGGGAATTTATTTTTGCAAGCCTTTTGAGGCTATTACATTTTCTACCAAAAATGGCTAAGAATGAAATGACCTAAATATCTAGAAAGACTCGTGGTAACAAAGGCCTCTAAATCTTTCGTTTTTATTTTTTTTTAATTTTTTTGCTATAACTCTAATAGCCTCAAAAGGCTAGTAGAAGTAAAATTTTCTTTTAAAGAATGGCTCACAAGGGATAAGTGATGACACCTATATCCTCAATCAGAGTTTTTCACATGTCTACTAGGTTTAGAGATAGATACATACATAAGGGTATAGAAATATATAGTTATAGAAGTAGGTATAAATATTTATTGAGTGTCGAGAGCGAGTGGCCTAGAGTGTACATTGGTACCAAGATACCAAGTGTCAAGTATGTTGGTACCAAGGTATGAAAAACCTATAGAAGGCATCAACACCTATGTTTATATTGGAGTCGAGTGGGTAAAGTGTTATCAACACCTGTGTTTATATTGGACATTCCGAGGTCAAGTGTTCCTTGTGGGATCACGAGGAACATATGATGACAGAGATATCATTTTCTCTTATGTTAAGTATCCATGTCAGCCCGAAGTCAAGTGTCCATATTAGTCCTTCTTTGAAATAGTACATTTATATATGTAATCCTTTTTTAGGCTTTTAAAGTTATACCACTTTCTGAAAAATAGGAGAAAAGATAAAGAAAGAAAGGAGTAAAAAATTAAAAAATAAACGAAGAACGAAAAATCCTAGAAAAGGAAATTTATAATACTTGGCCTTTTCTAGTATTTTTTGAAAATTCGGTATAACTCTGAAAGCCTTAAAAGGCTTGCATAAGTAAATTATCTTTGAAGAGAAAGACTGACATTGAACACGTGACGACACTTATCTAATAGGGTTTAAAATCGGAGTTGCCACACGTCTACTAGTTTTTGGATAATCACGAATTATCAAACGAAAAATCATAAATCGTGATATGGATACTCATGTATCACGACTCGGATACTCACGTATCAGTAAGAGTTTGATGAACATATGTATCCATCTATGCATCTATTTGGACACTATACTCAAATAATATGTATCCACTTTTACAGAATTATCTTCAAATGGATATGAATTACTATCTGTAATATCATTCATAGATGTACAATCATCATCCTAATGACTTGTGTGGTGTGTGGGATAAATTTATACATGGGGTAGAGCAGTTCCTACAGTTCACCAAGACATTCCTTCAGTATATGGACCACATCAAAATTAAGTGTCCATGTGTGAAATATCGCAACTTGAAATATCATCCAGAAGTGGACGTGACTCATATGTACTTGAGGGGTTTCATGCCGAACTACTATCAGTGGAACATATCATTTGACTCTATTTATTTTATTATTGGAACATTTTTGTCGTTTGTCTGTGTGGATGACATATTATAGCTATATATTTTTTATCGGTGTTGAGTGTTCCACTGAAGGGGTCAACTAACCTAGGAAACTCCACGGAGGGTTGCTCCGGGTTTATTGTTTATAAACTGTGATTTATACTGCAGGTAGATTCTGGATGGAAAATAAATAAACATGATTCTATTTTTTGTTACAGTTTAGTGACGGCTAGCGACGTCCTGTAATATTGCTAATCGTATACCGGAACGTCGCTGGCCTATACTGGCGATGTCACAAACAGTCGCCAAACATCGCTAAACGACTGACATGGCAAATTTTGCCATATGAGCATCCTTGTAGCTAAATGTCCCTAACGACGTTGCTAAGTACTGAAAAATTGGCAACATTTAGCAACGAATAGTGACGTTGTGGATTAGCAACTCCTCATCACTAAACGTCGCTATCAATAAGAATATTAGTGATATGCTTTCGTCGCTATAGCGACTACCAGCGATGTTTATTGTGTTAGCGACCATGGAATACGCGATGAATTTTCGTTGCTAAAAATGTCACTAATCACTATTAGCGACATTTTTGTACATTTTAGTGACTTTTTTGCATCGCTAAAGTATCTTATTTTGGTAGTGTATTATATGGAACGTTCATCTCATCAACGATATTAAGTAGGCAAAGGAAACTTCGATCAAGGAGACATATCGTAATTGTAACGAATCAATAATTGGCCACATGATCGTGTTGCTTTGATACCATTATGTCACGTCCCGATTCTGCAAAATCGTTTGTCCTCGCTTTGACCTCTGTGGAACCGATCGTCCTCGCTTGAGCATGATGTCGTATAACCCTAAGTTGAGCTTGTACAAGGCGAGAACCTTTACAATAACAAAATAGACATGATTAACAACAATATAGCGAAACTTTAAACTACAGAGTTTAGAAGTAGTGGGCAATGTTGCAAAAAATCAAAATGAACACAATGATACAAAAATAAATTCTTTTTATTGATAACTTGAATTGATTACAAGGCTCTCAATCTTTCTGATACATGTCATTCTTTGCTTACAGTCTCTCATGAAGTATACAGAATTTTAATCATATCATTCCATATATTACATCCCTTTATATAGAAAACCATCTCTTTCGCTTCTTTTGATTGTAGGCTCTTGAGGATGAGGATCTGGATGTCGCTTCGGACTAGCCATTCGAACATCTAGCACTTAAGGGTAAACTGGTGGGGGATAAGTACATTAACGTACTGGTAAATGACAAAGGATATACCGTCTGAAATGACCACTAAGTATTCATGTGAGAAAAATGTTGCATATTAGTGATCCTGTTATCTTTTACCTACGTTCAATTCATGCAGCATAGAGACATAGTCGGTTTACTTCTTTTGAAAACACATTTCTAAAAGCAATATTTTATTTCTTTCATTCAAGTATCTACAATAGGGTCAATTCCATGCACATTATCAATTCATTTATAATAAGACATATGATAGTGTCAATTCCATGTAGGATAACAAATCTATCTTGATGTGCGCAGCGTGTTTCATGAGCCATATTCATTTCTTTGATTCATGCAAACTATCGGGTCAATTCTATGTACTAATTGTTCATTCTATCTAAACATGAACAACATATTTTATAGGCCATTTTCATTCTTGGGGACATAAGCAATAGGTTATGATTAAAATATAAGGAATATGGACATCACTTATTCAGTGATTCTTACCCAAAATGGACGATACATCACTGCATAAAACAAGGATTATAATAAGCATAATATGTACAACAAATTCTCTGTTCGTCTCTACATTGTTAGGCTGGCAACAATCTTTTCATATGCATGCCATCGATTAGCAGCTGTGACTTAAGGCTTAGGTTTGTAATAACCTATGTGTACATCAGCAGCTATGACAGACGGTTTAGCTCTTCCATGGATCACACTCCATTATTAGCAGTTGGGACGTACAAAGCCCATCTCACTAATAGACAACGAACACCCCTCCTGATCGCGAGGTCTCTTTTACCTTAGGGTATTCCTCTGATCCCCCTAGGCCGAGCGATCCCAGTGCCCTAGAACTGGTCGTGTGATTTCACCTTGTGTACAAGTTATCCAAGAACAGTGCATGAATGCAACTCTATAAGATATAAAACTCTACTATGCACAGTTTATCGATCATAAATTATTCCATCTTCTACTCCTCTTTTCAAATCACAGAGCCAACCTCTCTTCTTTTCTCTCTACGGACATGCTGTATCATCACTTTTATAACATAAGTGCCTTTATACAATTCCATCATTTCAGTATACAATAGAGGAACATGTGGACATTATCTACTTATGCGAACATAGCAACAGTTCTAATTCAATAATCAGGAACTCTACTTTTGATAGCATACGATAGGAACATGTAAGCATTCTCTTGTTACTTCTTAAGCATGGCAAATGTTCATCAATTAGAACAACATTTTAACTTTAGCATAAAGTCATTTTATCTTGTCTTAGCATAGCAATGGTTCGTTCATTACACAACAGTAAATTCAAAATAATAGATACTTTAATAAGCAAAAAAGAATAAGAAAGTATAGTCCTTGTCCACTCACCATGATCAATCGTCTTATGTTAAGGCTTCCTCTCGAGCCAGCACACCAATTTCTATTATCTATATAGTGCCTTCGTGCAGCCGGGCACTACATAATTACCCACCGAAAAAAGTTTTATCTTTGAAACTTACAATATCCATCGAAGCGATAATCATTATCCTTTTCCATCATCAATCGATAAGCTTCACAATTCAATAACATATAAAAACTCATGATCAATAACATATCTTTATCAATCAATAAAATATATGCCAGCATCATAAAAATATTTATGGACTTATTATATGGAACATTCATCTCATCAACGATATCAAGTAGGCAAAGAAAACTTTGAACAAGGAGACATTCTAATTACAACGAATCAACAATTGGCAAGTGGATCATGTTGCTCTGATACCATGTTGGAAAAGAAACGCGGAAACCTTTCCCCAAACCGGAGAGTACCTGCGAGAGGACCGAGCAAACAACGCACGAACCCAAAAAATAAGCACACAAAAACAATCACGCAGACACAGAGAATTTTTGACGTGGAAACCCTTGCGGGAAAAAACCACGGGACGATCAGAGTCCAATCCTGAGAAGCCTCCACTAATGGAATAGAAGAATTACACCCTCTACAAACTCCTCCCGATCCAAATCGGATCCCCATAACACTCAGAGACAAGAACAATGATCACAAGGCTACGAAGAACGAGAACGACGAGTAGAGATTACCCGAAACACGATCTCCTTCGAACAGCGACCTTCAATCCTCCGTCTTCTTCTCCGAAGTTGCAATGGCACTCTTGCCTCCTTCTCTCTCAAACTTGTGTTGTCCAATGCGATAATAAGTTAGGGTTGAGAAAACTCAATATATCTCCCTAATCCCGCAACCAACCTGGACCGTTGGATTAGATCCAATGATAAAAACTCATCCTGAAATCCGCTTCAGCCCCCGACACACAGAGTTCGGCCAGAACTCTGTGTGGGGCAACCAGCACTGGATGGCCAAACCCTGGAACGGCCAGACCGAGTTCGGCCAGAACTCGGCCTGGGACCGAGTTCGGCCCGAACTCGGCAGACTTGGTCCAGAACCCCCTTTGGGGCAGCAGCAGCAGTAACAACTACTCCCGAGCTTCTCCGACATCGGACGGCGCTCGTCGCACTCCGAGATCTTCTCCACATAGGTTGGGAACCCCACCCACTCCAACATACCATTATGTCATGTTCCGATTTTGCATAATCGTTCGTCCTCACTTTGATCTCTGAGGATCCAATCATTCTCGCTTGGGCGTGATGCTGTACAAGCCTAAGTTGCGCTTGCATAAGGCCAAAACTTGTACAATAACAAAATAGACAGGATTAACAACAACACAACAGGACTTTAAATTACAGAGTTTAGATGCAGCGAACAATATTGTAGAAAATTAAAATGAACACAATTATACAGAAAAAATTCTTTTTATTGATACTTGAATTGATTACAAGGCTCTCGATATCACTTTGATACATGACATTCTTGGCTTACAGTCTCTTATGAACTATACAAAATTTCAAAGATATCATTCAATACATTAGATCCCTTTATATAGAAAACCTTCTCTTTGCTCCTCCTTCTGAGTTTTGGCTCCTAAGGATGAGGATCCGTCTATCGCTTTGGACTAACCATTCGAGCATGTATCACATGCGGAAAAAATCGGTGGGAAATCAGTACATTAACGTACTAGTCAAAGATAGAGGATATACCGTTTGAAACAATTACTAAGTATTCATGTAAGAAAAGCGTTACATTATTTGTGATCTTGCTATGTTTTAGCTATATTTATTTCATGCAGCACAGAGACATAGTCAGTTTACTTCTTTTGAAAACCTATTTCGAAAAACAACATTTCATTTCCTTCATTCAAGAATCAAAGATAGGGTCAATTCCATGCACATTATCAATTCATTTTTATTAAGGCATACGACAGTGTCAATTCCATGCAGGATAACAAACCTATCTTGATGCACGCAGTGTCTTTCATGAGCTATATTCATTTCTTTGATTCAAGCTAACTATCGGGTCAATTTTATGCACGATAATTGTTTATTCTATCTAATCATGCACAACATATTTTACGGGCCATTATCATTATTAGGGACGTAAGCAATAGTTTATGATTAAAATATAAGGAAAATGGACATCACTTATTCAGTGATTCTTACCTAAAATGGAAGATCCATCCCTGTACGAAACAAGGATTAGAATAAACACAAAATATACAATAAATTCCCTATTTGTCTCTGGATTGCTAGGCTGGAAATAATCCTTTCATATACATGTCATCAATTTGTAGCTGTGACTCAAGGCTTAGGACTGCACTAACACATGCGTATACCAGTAGCTGTGATACACGGTTTAGCTCTTTTACTAGCAATAGCTCATACCAGCAGCTGTGGCTCATGGTTCAGGTCCGCACTGATGTACACCTACCTACATGACGGTCAGTGGGTCACTCAATACGATTAGCAGTTGGTACGTACAAAGCCTACCTCACTAATTGACAATAAATACCCCCTGATTGCGAGGTCTCTTTTACCTCAGGGTGTTTCTTTGATCCCCCTAGGCCGAGCGTTCCCAGTGCCCCAGAATCGGTCGTAGATTTTTATCTTGTGTATATATTGTCTGAGACTAATGCATAAATGCAACTTTATAAGACAAAAACTCTACTATGCGCAGTTTATCAAACAGAAATCATTCCATCATTTACTCTTCTTTTTATATAACAGAGCCAATAGTTCTTTCTTTTTTTTTCTATATGGATAAGTCGTATCATCTCTTTTCCAGCACAAGTGCCTTTACACAATAACATCATCTCAGTATACGATAAAGGAATATGTGAACAATCTCTACTTACGCAAAGATAACAAAAGTTCTAATTCAATAAGCAGGAACTCTACTTTTGATAGCATACGATAGGGACATGTATGCATTCTCTTATACTTCTTAAGCATGGAAAAGGTTCATCCATTAGAACAACATTTTAACTTGAGCATGAAATCATCTTAACTTGTCTTAGCATAGCAATGTTTCATTCATTACGAAACTATACATTCAAAATAATGGATTCTCTATTAGGCTTGAACGAATCAGAAAGTATAGCCCTTATCCACTCACCATGATCAATCATCTTTTGTAATGGTTTCATCTTGAGCCAGCACATTGATTTCCCTTGTCTATATAGTACCTTCGCGAAGCGGGGTACTATAAGATTAATATTTCAAATCACTATTGCATGATCGTGCTTTTATCGTTTCAGTTATTATGATACTTTTCAATATTATAGGTTAGTGATATATTATTGTTGTATTACAGTTTTATATTATAGTACATTTTTATTTCGTAGGGTTCTACTTTGCTCCTTTCCTGATTGGATATGTTGCAGGTGACGATGACTTCTACCGTAACATTTATAGTTTGTAGGATGAGGTGATAGTACTAGTTGGCATGGAGGCTACACAAGGATCAGTGATGACTTAGGACTGCCAATGTGTAGATTTATTTTCAACTTTGACGATAATGTGCTTAATATGGATGACTGTAGCTATGTTGATTGCTTGAGGATGTCATCTTTATTATTTTATCAGATTTGCCTCCGAATGAACTTTGTAAAGGTGTAATAACAAATTAGTGGAATGTGTGATGATGTTGTGATTTGATATTGGGCACATGACTAGTAGTTGTGATGAGAAAATTGATTATCGTGATCATTCGAAGACTATTGAGGTTTAGACAGCTAACTACCGTCGATTCTGCGATATAGGCTACACATATCCATGCACTCGTACCTGATCATTCGAACGTGGGTCGTGACACGTTTCTATAGTGGCCCATGCATGTCCATCTAATGGTGCTTAGAACTAGAATACCATTGGGAGCCTGTGATATAGGAATGTTCAATTAGAACTTAGGCCAATTGTATGGTTATATATATTTTACTATCTTTATTATTCATCGTATCTCTTAGTATTCCGTAAATAACTAAAGAGATGCACGGCTGTGATTATAATCCCACGACTTTCTAAGGATTATTTCTATCCATTAGTTTCTAAATTCTTTAGAAACTAGGCTAATTTCTATTTAGGACTTTTCAAAACTCTTCTTTAGTAAACCTATCATCAATGATTAATATTCCTAACCCCTTGGATAAATTATTTTGGATTTTCTAGTTGGTTTTTGTCGATATCCAATTTGACTTTCCTTGGACCAATTAAAGTCTTATATTTAGAACCATAAGGCATGTAGACTTCTCATTACTTGCTTTTTTTATTGACTATAAGAAATTATTTCCCAAAATGATTCCATAGGTAGATATTTTCCTAAGATACTCCTAAGAGCCAAAGATATTATTCCAGCCCACCCAAATCCTCACCATCTCTTTCTCAAAACCTAACTCAATTATCTAAAATCAATTTTTGATCAAATCCAAGGTCTATAAATTTTTGTCCTCAATACTTGACTATTATTGATATAAAGAAAGGTCTGAGAACATATATTCATCTTGGCTTAATAATTCCTTATAATTCTTTCCTTCCTACTGGTAGTTGATTGCAAGAATAGATATTACACATCAAGAATTAATAATTACACTGATCTCTCCTTTTGTAATTTAAAACTTGCTTGAATTTCTAGAAGCTTCTTTGAAATTCATATTGATAAAGTTGAGAAAATATTTGATAACCTAGTATGGCAATGGCAGATGCGTACTGCAACCATTTATTTGAATAATGGATACTGCGGATTTCTTGCAGCCAGCTGCACACTGGCAACACATGGACTCTAAGTTTAAATGATTTTAGGTATTCATAGGTTTTCGGATATTATTGAGACTATGTCCTAAGTGTATCATATTTTGATCTTTTAAGTCGTTCCATCAATATTGTTTCAAAATGGATGAACTTAATAGATATTCGGTAACCTATATTATTTGAGTCATAGAACTAAGAGTTTACTGTAGCCAGACGTAGACAGACGGAGCATGGGTTCTTGGTAAAGTGACTTTATATATATATTATTTTCAAATACTATAGAGACTACATCCTATTATTGTACGATTATTGATTTTCATTGACAAACAAACCCTTGTACTACCATTTCAATTTGATTGGGTATCCCTCATTTAAGTATATTATATTATTATACGCATTCTAAATAAACCATTGTAGTTTCTTTCTATCTTATTCTTGAATCATTATTTGATTTTTTTTCAATTTTATGATATATTCTCGATCGCGCTTAGATTTTACACATGCCTAAGATGATTTTGATCGCGACTATATTTCGATTCAATCTTTGATCATACCTAGATGATTCTGATCGTGCTTAGATTTCGATTATATTCTTGACCATGCCTAGATCTTAACTGTAACTTGATTATATCTATAGTTGATCGTGCCTAAGTGTTCTGATCGTGTTATGATTCTATTTTTTAACCATGCTTAGATCGTGACTATATTGTTTTGACTCTATTTTTTAAATTTTGATTCTTTTACCGATCGTGCCTATTGATTTTTTTATTAATCATGCCATTTTCAATTTTTTATCTAATTATTCCTAATCGTGCCATTTAAAATTTCGAGGATAAATTTTTTCTAAGGTGGGTACATATTTAACCTAATGTTTTCGAATTTCCTATTTTTTTTCCAAATCCTAGTTTCAGAATTTATTTTATTCAAAAATTATTATTTTGGTGATTAACGAATAGCAAATTTCCATTTAGGGAGTGGCAAAGTCATAATTATTGAAGGTGGAGTGGCAACAATGGTAATTATTTAGAAACCTATAGTTTATTGGAGTGGCATGATTAGTATTTTGAGCCAACTAGGATTAAGTGGAAATTATCTAGAACCACTTAATGAATTAAGGATTTGGGTTAATTAATCCCAAGGAATATTCCCTTGACTCTAGCATATTCTTTGAAATATCCTTGGAAATATCCTTGGAATATTCCCTCCTAAACCATGTGCTAAAGATTCTAGGATCTTTCTAATCACCCCTACAAATATCCATAATTATTATTAGTGTTGATAATTTCAATTATTCCTATGGGTCCATAATTTTTGTGTCTAGCTGTGTCGGCATGTCTATCATATTTCATTAATTCTTTATGCCATTACATTTATAAATCCCATTTTTAACACGACACGGTCCCCAAACCCATACAAATCCACAATTCTATAATTCCTCGTGTCTCCGGGTCCGATCCGATGACACGGACACAACCATACACCCGACACCCAATTCCAAGCCAACTCCATATCATGTGTAAAATGACATCATTATAATCTGTAACTGATCCTGGGACACAACCATCCTCTTGTCCGTGTCTGTGTTTTGGCTGCCGATTGGAGCACCATTTGCCATCGTGTATTGCCGTGCCCAGCCACCGACTGTTGGAAATTATTCCAAAAATCGGCAAACAAAATAAATAAAGTAAATGTTACCGGCCTCTAGGAAAGTCGCACACGAAGTACTGCCCTAAGAGTTGATTCGGGTCTATGTGCAGACTTGTTCCGAATGCTCCTAGTGGTAAGAATCCCGCTCTATTGGTATCTCCTCGTCGCACACAACTCGGAAAGAGTGACCTTGAACTTAGCTTTGCCCAGAACGAAAAAATTGGAAGAACAAAATTTGAAGTTGGAGGTGACGAGTGAAAAGAAAAAGAGGGAGACTTTGTAAAAAAATCACTAAAAGCCAAGAGTGTATTTTCCAAGAGGAATGGAGTGGTATATATATACTGATAAAGTAACCCAAAAATAGCATGTTAATCCAACATAAGGGGATCTAAGAATTCTCTAACTTGTATGCATAGGAATAGGAGTGAGACTTGGTTTTTTGGTACCAAGTCCAACAATCCCCCCCCCCCCAAAAAAAAAAAAACTAAGTTCCGAAAAAATGAAAGTGAAGAATATGAGAGACAGTATCTGGGCAAATATATATACTATGCATAGATGAGATGGACTACAGCCTTGAATCTCACTTAGTGACTATTGTCTTAATCTGAATAAGTACTTGATGGACTATGCCTTGAATCAGACTTCTTGAACCAGATTCAGAAAATAGCACACATAATACGCTAGAGGTTCTTGAGTCTATCGGTTGGCGCTTTTGATTGGCCATGCACACTTATTCCATATTCATGAGAGCTGTCTAGGATCGCCCTGTCCTATAATCGCGGCCTTCACGACCTCTCATATAGGTAAGTCCTCAAGGATTGGTAATATGTATCAACCCTGCATATCATGCTTGGACTTATTAAGAGTTTAAACTCACCCTAACCATATCACATCGGAATACTGTCGCCATAGGGATGGGGTATTAATGTACACATGTACAGCCTCCTGGGCTTTTATTTTAAAAAGAATTTAATCTCAGGTCAGTGTTCCATAATAGTCACCTATTCCAGCTTGTTCCTACCCATTGAACCGGCTTCTTGGGATCTCCAGTCAGACTCGGTTGGGTTGCCACTGCTGGTGACTAGACTATGGGCTTAACCCCATCCTCCTCGATGATTCTAGGATCAATGTTCTAGACAAACTCTTCTTCAAGAGTAAACAGACTCTTCGTCAAGAGATCTATAAAGTTCTTTTTGTGACTTTTACAATCATGAACCACAAATTTACCCAATAGGCTTTTTATTGACTTGAAGTGCAGCTGAAGGTGCCTGTTCATCTTAGCATTCACAGAATCATGCTTTAGTAGTTCTATAACAGATTTATTGTCATATTTTATAGAAATTACAGGAATATGATGAACCAAAGCAGTTATATGCATAATAAGATTTCTAAGCCATTTGGCTTCTGTACAGGTAGTGTCCAAAGCTATCATTTCAAAGTCTATTGAACTTCTATCTATGATAGTTTGATTACATAATCCACAGGAGATAGCAGCTCCTACTAGGGTAAAATATCTAGTTTTGGATTTCACATCATGTGAATTAGTTACCCAATTTGCATCTGAGTAACCTTTATGATACCAGGATGTCTAGTATATCTACTTAGTCTCTCAATAGTAAATGCAATATCGGTTCTGGTCCTATTTGTTATGTAGATAAGAGACCCAATCATTTCAATTGAATGTGCTAAGGATAGAGTATAACCCTCTTTGCATTTGTATACTTGCATTCCTAGGATAAGATTTGCTACACCTAGATCTTTCATATCAAATTGGCTAGATAAATAATTCTTAGTGTTATTTATCAGTTCCAGTGAAGATCCTAGAATAAGGATATTATCAACATACAAGCATAAGATAACACAACTTCTATTTGTATTTTTAGAATACAAACATTTGTCATATTCATTTGGCACAAAACTAAATTTTAGAATGACTTTGTCAAAATTGTTCTGCCATTGCTAGGGAGTTTGCTTTAGGCCATAAAAGGAATTTTACTAATCTACAAACCTTGTTATCTTGGCCTTTAGCAATAAAACCTTCAGGTTGCTCCATAAAAATTCCTTTAAATCTCCATTTAGAAATGTTGTCTTTACATCCATTTAATGGATCAGCAGATCATGAATGGAAGCTAAGGCTAGAAGGGTTCTAATAGAAGTGATTCCAGCTACAGGTGAGTAGGTATAAAAAATAATCTAATCCTCTCTTCTGGGTAAATCATTTGGCTACTAGTCTTGCCTTGTATTCCTCTACGATACCATCGGCTCTAAGCTTATTTTTGAAGATACACTTACAACCTGTGGATTTGCTACCTAAAGAAAGATATGCTAAAAACCAAGTATTGTTCTCCATAATAGATTTATACTCATTGTTAATAGCTTCTTACCAGAAAGGGGCATCAGGAGAAGATATGGCTTCTTCATATGTTGAGGGCTCCTAAATTCTTTTAAATCAATTCTCTTTTACTCCTTCTAGGTTTTATGACTAGTTCAGTTTTAGACCTAGGTATTTGATCATGAGAACTAGTAGATGGAATAATAGAAGGGTTAGAGAAAGATGAAGGGGGGTATCATTGAAGGAAAAAATATTCTTAAAGTAAACTGCATCTCTAGCTTCTATAATCATGTTGTTAGAGATTTCATTTATTTCAGAATGTGTTACAAAAAATCTATTGGCATTACTATCTAGGGCATATCCTATGAATACAGCATCAACAGTTTTAGGTCCTATCTTCCTCTTTATAGGTTCAGGAATCGCTACCTTAGCTCGACATCCCCAAATATTGAGGTAATTAATCCTAGGGGTTCGACCTTTCCATAACTCATAAGGTGTCTTATCATTGTAGAACACACAGTTGTTAGCGTGTTATGGAAATTAATGTTCTATCATGAGAAATTAAACCAGAGATTCTTTTCGCAATAAAACATCACCTCCTTAAATATTGTATAGTCAAGCTCAATTATTGGTTTGATAACCCCATACCACATGGTCCAAGCGTCTTTTAAGTTTTTATCACTTTTTCTTGCTCTAAATGTAGTCCATGCTCTCAAACAAACACCACTATCTTGTGTGACTACACTATCATCATGAGATCTAGTAGAGAATACATAGCCGTTAGCTCGGTACTTTCTGTATGTTTTAACTACGTGATTTGGCCCTTGAACTAATCGCCACAACATAGACTTTGTCTCCGTCTCCACAGCAATAATAAGCTGTATGCAATGACAATTAATAAATAGAGTTAAAATAAGAAAGTGAACCTAGCTAATGCAAAAAGTAATAAATTAAAAAAACACCTTTTCATATAACCAAGGGATGAAAGAAGTCTGAATTTCTATTTCTGTCAACTGAACCCCCTTTCCTTTTCCATGTAAGGTAGATCGGATTGACACTTTATATTCACTGCAATTTGGTCATAATAATTAACAAGCTTATTATGATAAAATCTATATACGAACATCTATGATAGATAAAAGAAGACAACGTACTTATAATATTCATCGATTCCATCAATATTGAGGCGAAAGAGGACCCATCCACGTATTTGTTGAAATTATTGAGGTTCAAGCATCACAGATTTATCGTCGAGCAGAGGTCCTTCATCAGAAAAATCTCCATTATCATCTAGAAAGGATTCATGTGTATATTTGTGATTTTCCTCTTGTGGATTTGGCATATACTCCATTGCAAATCTAACGGACTCGCCAACAAGATAGGATTCCGCAATGGATCCTTCAACATACCGCTTATTGCTCGGTATATCTTTAAACTCCTTCATATGTCTTTTCGTAAACAATACATATGGAAAATAATGGATTAGATGTTGCAACAATTAAAAAAATATAAAATAAATTAAGATAAAAAATAAATTACTTACTGTTCAAAGGGATACATCCATCGAGGTGCAATAGGTCCACACATTAATGCTTCATCAGCTAAATGGACAGTAAGGTGAATACTGATATCAAAAAATACAGGTGGAAAATGTTTCTCTAGCACACATAATGCCTCTACCACCATGTATTTGGCTCGGTGGATATCCTTTCTAACTAGGATTTTTTAGCATAATAAGTTGAAGAACAAGCTTATCTGCTTAATAGCTCTTCGTAAATCTGGATGTTTCGGAAATGGATGTTGAAGCAATACTGGTAATAAGTACTCTAATATAACATGATAATCATGGGACTTCATAGAGTGCAAGCCGGGTAGATTGAGAGTAACAATATTGCTCAAGTTAGACAAAAAGTTAGAAGGGAGCTTTAAATCTTTCAATATTTTACAAAATTCTCCCTTCTCTTCTTTATACAAGACAAATGATGCGGTTGGCTTTATCTGTTTTCCAGTCTTTTTATCTAGAGCCATCCATTGGTTGTTGTGCAAGCCTAACCGCTCCATATCCAACCTTGCATTTATGGTATCCTTTGTCTTCATCTTGTTATCTAAAATTGTATTAATTAAATGCTCTGCCATATTCTTCTCAATATGCATCACATCCATGATATGACGAACGTGATGAGAACTCCAGTATTCCAAGTCAAAAAATATTGACCTCTTATACCATGCCTCTTTAGCTTCAACTATATCATCAGTCTTCCGCTTTCGACCTGGAGCTTTCGGAATTTTTCCTGGTATATACTTAATATTACTCAACTTTTCTACAAGTGCATTTCAATTTAAACGAGGAGGAGGAAGTGTATATTCTGAGGAGCTAAGCCCCAAATATCCACCACTTCTAAAGGGATGATTCATGCTAAGGAACATGCGGTAGTTTGTGTAAACTTGTTTATTACTACATTCAAGATGGATGGATGGATGGAGTGTTGTCTCCACAAACAGGACAAGCTTTATATCCATGTGTTACGCACCCAGATAAATTCCCGTATGCTGGAAAATCATGAATACCCCACATCAACATAGCTTTCAAAGTAAAATGTTGACCTTTGTAACTGTCATAATCTGGGACTCCTTCTTCCCACAGTTGCTTCATCTCCTCCACTAGTGGTTGAAGGAAAACATCAATATCTTGACCAGGTGCCTTTGGCCCAGGTATCAACGAAGACAACAGCCGAAACTCACGTTTCATACAGAATGAAGGTGGAAGATTATAAGGCACCACCATGACAGGCCAACAACTATAACTAGAGGATTGGATACCACGTGGATTAAAACCATCCGTTGCAATTGCAAGCCAAACATTATGCTCTTCTTCAGTAAAATTTGACCACTTATTTCGAAACGTTTTCCATTGAGGCGAATCAGATGGATGTCGTAAATAATCCCATGAAGATGTCGCTCGGTGGTGCCAAGCCATTTCATGTGCTATCCATGGTATAGTATACAGTCTAACAAGTCTTGGAATCAAAGGAAAATGTCTCAATATTTTCTTGGGTTCTTTACGAAGGCTTCCTCCCTTTCTCTTGGTCACTGTGTATCTCGGTTCTCCGCATTGAGGACATTCCTCTTTATCTTTATTATCTTTCCAATATAAAACACAATTATTGACACATGCATGAATAAATATGGCTTTCATACCCAAGTCCTTCATCTTACTCTTCATAACTGGATACTTTTCTGGCAATGTATTTCCACTAGGGAGCCACCTTTTTAACATTAATAAAAGTGCTGTCACACTATTTCCCGACCAACCAAACTGCTTCTTTAAGTTGTGCAGCTCCACGATTGCAGAAAGAGTTGTCTCAGAACCTTCACATAATGGGTACAGCTTCTCAGTTGATAATCTCTTATATTCATTGTACTTCTCATTAATGACGTAAGGTTCTTCTTGAACTCCTGCAGCACCACCATCCTCATTATTTAAATGAGGCGCTTCATTAACACCATATAAATCATCGATAAAGTCTCCAATTTCTACTCCTCCCTCATCCTCCATATTTTTGTCATCTATGGTTTCCTCTTCAACTTGTTGCAATGGTGGATCTTGACAAATACTAGGAGATGGTTGTTCACCATGTAAAGCCCATAAAGTATATGACTTTTTAATGCCACTCCTGACTAAATGTCTTTCAACAATTTTTTCTTGAAATCTTAATTTATTTCGACACGTAACACACGGGCAAGGTAATGTTGTCAACCCCATAGCACGGCTTTTAATGGAAAATTCAAGAAAATCTTTAATTCCCTTTGTATATGCAGGGCTCAATGTATCATTTTCATTCATTCACTCTTTGTTAATTGGTTCCGACATACTGCACCATAAAACAAAATCTAAAAAAAATTAGAATACAAGATTTACTGAGATAAATGTTAAGCATGAGTTAAAACTTTTAAGGAGAATAATTAAAATATAAACCTGCAAGCCTAGAAAGATGATCTACGCTCGAGTTTCAACTTTTAAGGAGAAATAGGCATGCACTTGCCGAAGTACTATGTTGTATTCTTTAAGCCATACAACAAGATTGGTTGATGGGATAAAAAAAACAAATATATTAAGTAACATATAATAAATTGAGCATAGACAAAGCTTAACAGGTATTCTAACTATTCTTGCACAGCCAAACTAAAACATTGATTACTCAAATTAAATCCTTACTCTAGTGAAAGATTAAGACAAACACTCCAGATAATTAGATATTGTAAATAAGTCAATATGCAGCCATAGATCTTGTACATATTGGATGGAATATTGAAGTTTCAGAAGTACTGTACTGGTGGGAGCAAAATGCTATGTATGACCTATTATACATAGCAGAAGGTGAATGAAAATAATCACTAATTTCAATAACTTCTCCTTCCAGAGAGAAGTTATTAACAGCAATTTTTAAGGGCTAATAGACGGTAGGGACTTTCTTGCTCACGCGGGCAATCTAAAGTAGGGTAAACTGCTTAAGTTTTCTAATGAGTCTTATTTTGCTAACGAGGCAAATCTAAGAAGGATTTATATGCACTTTACCCGTCAAAAACCTTACACGGGTAGATATGAGACATTTTCATTGCGATCTAGCTACTTATGTAGTCCATCTCCTCAATTTGTGTATATTGATGCGATTAGTGGTCTACATATATGTGAACTGAATCATTCGCTATTCCCTTTCAGATTAGCTCCAGTACAATTTTGATCCCTTCAGTATCACTATCTTACATGGGACAAGCTGTATTTCTAACCAAATTTCCACAAGACGTCTCTGAAACTTTCTACAAATCAATTCCAGGTAACATACATCTAGAGAAGCATTATTGTGATTTCGAAAAGCTTCTCTATTGGCTCGATCGTGTCTCACATTTCGTGTCCTTAACAGGCCCACTATTTTGGCCAACATTTGTAGTAGCTGTTGCTGCTGCCATCATTGCAAGCCAAGCTATGATATCTGGTGCATTTCAAATCTTATCACAATCTCAAGCTCTAGGCTACTTTCTAAGAGTTAAAGTTGTCCATACTTCTGCTAAGTATGAAGGACAAGTATATATTCCAGAAATAAACATGGTGATGATGATTGCGTGCATACTTGTGACCGGAGGCTTCCGCACAACAGCAAATATTGGCAACGCATATGGTAAGGATAGTACATATATCTAAATCTAACGAATTTTCGCTTGCTGTTCTTATATAGTGATATATATGGTTCGCAATCATTCGGCAGAAATATAGAAAAAACATCAATGGACACTAAAGATGTCAATTTCAGTAAACTTAATTTGAACTGATAAACCATTTTTCCATGAAAGTTGGATGCTAGTGCTGGCTGCTGATTATATAGAACATTAAAAACCTTAGTTATGAAAAAAGCAAAAGTAAAAAAAACCCAAAAACCTAGGATTTTTTCTCACCCAAATCAAAGCCGATGACTCTTCACAGGTGGTTGCTGCGGCTGAAGGACTCTTCACAGGTGGTCGCGCTCCAAAATCGAGCCAAATCTCAAAGTCGATGACTCTTCACAGGTGGTCGCATGCCGAAATTGAGCCTCCAAGGTGGTTGTTAGGGGGACAAGGAGTCGCGCGCCAAAATCGAACCTCCAGGTTGCTGCGTGATTTGGGAATAAGAGAAAGGGAGATGGAGAGAGAGAGAGAGAGAGAGAGAGAGATGAGCACAGAGAGAGTCTATATATGTACATAAAAAAAATATAGGAGGAGTAAATTTGGAAGATTAGGGCTGAGTTTGGAGGGAAATTGGCAAACTGGGCGCTAATGTATTTTTGGCTTCTTTTTGTCCTTCAGATTTTTTACCAATAATTATTTTATTTAAGGGATATATATATGTAACAGACTATGGTGAATAGTAACAGACCTAACTAGTTAGTAATTTCTAACGGGCTGTGACTGTTAGAAAGTAAAAAAAAGGGTCCATTAGAAATTGAACAATATGGTATAGTGCAGTCTATCAGTTATGTCTCATGGCAAAAAAAAAGTACACAATTTTGTGGCAAAAAGTACATAATTAGTCCACCTGTATCAATAACATAACACCATTAGCCAGACAATCTGCACTACCATACCCAACACTGGTCATAGATAAATTTAATAAGATACTCAAGGATGGGCACTCAGCAATCTGGAGAATATTATAGACAATAATGTGATATGTCTGAACATTTGCTAAAAGATAGTAAAAATCGATTTCTAATTTGGATTCCAGTTTCATAGCTGATGTTTTTTTTAATGTTTGATGTATAGCATATACAGGAAGATGGGCAAATATTGTCATCGTTTAAGCATAAAAAGCACACAACAATTTCTGTCAGTTAGATATAAAAAAGTTAGTAAAAAAACCCTCAACGTCCACAACAAAATGTTGAAGGGGATTCAGAATATTCTTAGCTATTGTCACTAGCTAACGAAGAAGCAAAGTAGTAACCAATAATATGAGGGCAACCAAGCACCCGGGTCTGGATCATTTACACAGCTACTCTGACTTTTAAATCTACTTTTCATTTAACAAAATAGATGTTTCCTCAAACGAAAAAAGAAGGCCAGTAGAAAAAAATAGGCATGTAGAAAAAATAATCCTAAAGAAAAAAAACACATGGCATGGGCATTTTATCAAACGCAAGAAGGATGGTGTAGATTGAAGAAGAAAAAAAAGGAACCTTGAGGTACTAGAGCCAAGAAGTAGTGCTATGTCTACGATCCAACTTTCCCACCATCGCCACCACCAACGCATCACCGAGCCATCGCATCCATGAACTTCCTCTCCCTTGAATAAATAAGTAAATATAAGAATAAAAGATACAAGAGTTGGAAGATGATGCTTGAATAAAAAATACAAGTGTTCTGAATCGACCCTCTGGTTGGTCTTGTTGACGGCGGCGCTCTCTCCATGTGACGAAGTCGACGAATCCCTCGACAAGGCCGACCATGGTGGAGGCGAAGAGGGGACGGATCTTGTTGACTGTGGACTGGTCTCCTCTGTCGAAGATGGAAAGGGTTGGGCCTCCAGCTCCCTCTCCATCTCCTCCTCCCTTTCTATCTAGGTTTAGGGTTTTGGATCTAGGGTTAGGGTTTTGGAGTTGGAGGAAAGGAAAGAGAAGAAGAGGAGGAGAGGAGGGTGTTGCTGAACTAGAGTTAGGGTTTTGGATCTATGGTTAGGATTTTGGAGTTGGGAGAGAGGAGGAAGAAGAAAGGAGGAGAAGGAGAAGACCATAACGGTTTTGGGGGAGAGGGAAATTTTTGTTGAAGCACGGGGTGTAGCAAGGATTTTGCCAAAAATTAAACTTAAAAATATTACAAGTTTGTCACCACTCTAAAATATTAATAACATTTTGTTTTATAAATGTTATAAAAAGTCCAGAATTAGCCCAAACCGTTATAGAAAAAAGGTATTTCGGACTTTGATAACTCTTAGGTATCATGCGTCATCAATATGTTTTGTCGAGCGTTATTAATAGGCCTTTTTGTTGTAGTTTATATCTATTTACAACAGTTACATAGGGTGTACATGTTTCCAATGTTTTATTCAGTTTTTTGTGTCAACAACATAGCCAGTTCATTTCTAATGTAACATTCACAAGCATCTCGTTATTCAAGTGTTTCACTTGTTTCAGCAATATTAAACATAATGGACATTATCGGTTCATCTCATGGCATCATTCGTATTAGCAGTTCAACGTTCAAGAGTTATTATTCAGCAGTATTCAATAAGGGCATCTCTATTTTTCAGCAACTAAAACATGGGACATTTAGGGACATTCTATAGCACACAATACTCCATTTATTAGGCATAAAGGAGTGGAGAAGAAGGGACAGTTCTACACACTTGCATAAAGGGTCTTCGTGTTCCGATCACATCTATTTTCTACCAGACATAGCCCCAATAGCGGGCTACGTTCCAATACTCATTCCATTTGGCCAGCTAGGAGAGTCTGCATCAGTCTCAAATCTTTGATTTCTAACATAAGTCACGGTCCAATACTCTGATCGCATCCTACAAGCCAACCAAATGCCACGCACGGAGCAGGCATTACATGTCATGCCCTGATTCTGAAGAATCGATAGTCGTCTTCCGGGCGTGATGTCGTACGAACCTATTGTTAGGGTTATATACTAAAAGCATCACTTTTGTAGGAACCTTATTTCCTTAAGTTTTGAATGAGAATCATATGGGCAAATGTTTACATATTATATTTGTTGCAAGTGTTAATACAAATGTCTGATATTCTATATTGTAGATAATATGGTGTGTGGTGTCACACAGAAGATCATATTATCAGTTTCCTATGGAGTATATAAATAGTTCACAACCTAGATGGACTTGGACAATCTATTGGAAAGGTTGTAGTGTAATCTGGTATTAGTCTATCTTGACTATAGGTTTACACTAGTACACTTTGTGTGTATTGAACAGGACCACTTAAGGTTGTTCTCTTTGTACTGACTACATAAGAGAACAAACACCTCTATTATTATGGATGCTTGTACTCTTAATCCGGATATAATAATGGACATGTATATGCAATGTGCATTACTTTGACTCATTCATTATGGATCAACAACCTCTATGAATTGGGTAATAACATTGTATGTATGATGGGCTGTTGATTATAAATGAAATCCATGTCCCGATACATCGGGTTGATGATGTCCTCTTAAGGAGCTCATAAGGATTGTCATGTAAACCCTGCAGGTGGATTATATCCGACATGACAAATAAAGTTGAGCGGTACTACTTAAAGATAAAAGATGTCGAATCAATATAGTTGTCAGTAACTTAATTTGATCGACGGACATACGATATCTTAACATGGGGAGCCAAACGAGCATATAATAAAAGGAGCCCACAAAACATAATTTGGGATTAGGGAGGTAGTGCAACAATAGCTCATTAGTGGACCGAGCTATTGTTAATGGGCCTGGATTGTGTGTTCGGGCTGAACACGGGATATCCAGATCCGTTAGGAGGCCGAACCCTAATTTTTCCTCATGGTCCCTGCTGTAGCCTATATATATCCTCTATTCTCTGGCCGCCAGATTACCGATTAGAAATCTGAAATTTTCTCTAAATTCGTGTTTACGTAAGGAGAGAAAGAGAGTGCTGCCAAGGAGAAAAAAAGGTTGGAAGATCGTCGCCCACACGACGTCCAACTCGAGGAAGGAATACGTGCAGAAGATCTTGGGGTCGTCCGCTCGAGATTGCCAGGAATTACTTGTCTCCTTTCCGCCGCAGGTATAATTCGTGAACCCTAGTTTCCACCTATGAAGGGTTAGAACACGTATTTGATCTGTTTAACTTTCTATCGATCAATACGCACACCAAAGGAAGGGTCCTGGGAATCCCCAGTTCCATCACCTAGTTGGCGATCGCACAAGGCGTAGTCATAAGGTTATCCAAAACTTTGCCATTTATTGATAATAGACATCATGTACAAAGTCCAAAGCATCAAAGTCTAGTGAAAGAAGATGGCTGAAGAAGAAGTCAACCTTCTTCACACTTGACTATTAGGAACACTTGCATGTTCACCACACACTTGACGTTACACACATCGAGAAAAATATTTATGAGAGCACATAGGGTACATTGTTTAACACTCTCGGAAAGACAAAGGATGTAGTCAATGTTTGTCTTGATCTTGTGGAGAAGGGTCTAAGGACCAAGCTACAACCTGATTTAAAAAAAAACGTACTTATTTGCTCGCAAGCTTGTTATACATTAACAAAGGATGAGAAGAAGATATTTTGTCAAACATTGATAGACATAACGGTTCCTGAAGGTTACTCTTCTAATATCAAAAATCTTGTCTCAATACAAGATTTGAAGCTTTATGGTCTCAAATCTCATGATTATTATGCACTAACATAACAACTACTATTCGTGGCAATCCGTTTAGTTCTGCCTAAGCCGGTTAGAGTTGCTATTACTCAGATTTGCTTCTTATTCAATGCAATATGTAAGAAAGTGGTGGATGTGAACATGCTAAACGATATTAAAAATGATCTTGTGGTCACATTATGTATGCTAGAAAAGTACTTTCCACCGTCTTTCTTTGACATCATGGTCCATTTACCTGTACATCTTGTTACACAAGTCAGGATTTGTGGACCTGTTTTCTTGACGTGGATGTATCCTTTTGAAATGTGCACAAAACCTTTGAATGGTTATATGCGCAATCATAACTGTTCTGAAGGATGCATTATAGAATGTTACATTGTAGAAGAAGAAATAAAATTTTGTAGTGACTATCTATCACATTTTAAGGCAATAGGAAATCCCCTTGCAAGGAAGGGTGACATTCAAGATGAAAAACCTTTACCTGGAGGTCGTCTCGTAGCAATTGATCATGAAGAATGGCAACAAGCCCATTTATATGTTTTGGAGGACATAAATGAAATCAAACCTTATATTGAGTAAGCTTCTTTATCATAAATTTTCTGATTTTCTAATTCATTATATGAAAATTATTACAATGTATAATAAGTTCTCATATTGACTAGACAGCGAGCATATGGAGTGGTCACACTTACGACATCCCCTTAAGTCTAAAAATAAAACGTGGTTATAGGACAAACACAATCAGACATTTATCTATTGGTTACAACAGAATGTAGTTGTTGAAACAAAAATATATTAATATTTATACCCTTTCTTATTAAGAAGTTAAAGAATATTAATAATATTGAATTTGTACCGGTTGATGGTGCATTAAATGTGAAAGAAGACATCTCATAAACTGTCAAGTGGCTAGCACAAGGGCCTAGCCACCATGTTTTTAAAAGTTCTGGATATGTTATTAATAGTTTCCGCTACCACACTAAGGATCGTGACAATGCTCGAGTTAGCCAAAATAGTAAAGTTAATCTTGTAGCTGCAATAATACAGATTGCAACTTCGAAAGCTAAGAATCCTATAATAGGGGACATGTGTTTCTATGGAGTTATCATAGAAATATGGGAGCTCGATTATCATTGCTTTAACATTCCAGTATTTAAGTGTGATTGGGTCGAGAGTAAGGGTGTTAAGGTTGATTTATTTGGTTTCACATTGGTAGACCTTAATCGAGTTAGTACAAATCAGATTGTTTTATTTTAGCTTCACATGCCAAGCAAATATTTTATGTAAAAGAACAACTAGATCCTCAATGGTCTATTGTGTTGTGTACTAGTCCAAAAGATTATCTACACAAAGAAGATTCTGAAGACAAAGATAATTTGATGGAACATCATTCCTTTACTAATGAATCGTTGAATGATGGGTTGTTAGATGTTGGGGATGATGATAATATGTTTTATAAAAGAGTGGGTTGTGAAGGGGATTGGATTGATTAGTAAATTTGTATCTGTGATTCTGTGTCTGAGAACGTTTCGACATCAATAAAGTCTATTTTTTATCTTCATTTTTACTTATGCAATCTGTTTGTTGCTTTGTACTTTTTACTTATGCAATCTATTTTGTGTTCAGATTAGTATCATTTGTAGTATATCTATCTTCTTCTCTTTTCTATACAAGACTAACTCAGTAGAAATGCAATATACTTTTACTTGTGTGCAAACATCCCCAGTGCCTAATATGAGCAATTCTGTTAATGATAGAAAAAGAAAATCCAAAGTTGTATGCAGAACTTTAAATAATACTTGGATACTTCATATATTAGCTCTGATGCTTCATATCCTAGTATTTAGACTCATATAATTCCATTTTCATGCATTGCCTACCAACACAATTTCTAATCAAAATTCATTATTTATTGGTCCTACCTTCATGTCTACATTACCTACAAATGTTACATGTTTCTACTCTACGCTGTTTAAATTCCCCCATACAAGCAGTCATATATTGTTGCTGTACCTAGGTTCTAACCCTTTCCCCTTAGCAGCTGTCACGCCCCGCTCCCGTAGGAGCGATCGTCCTCGCTAAGACGTGATGCCGCACGAGCCTAGATTGCGCTCGTGCAAGACGGGTTCCATAATGGTCGATTTCAGCGGCTGCGACGGGGTCGTCGCACAGAAGTCCCATGCAGAGACATTGAATAATAGCAGCAAAATTTGAAGAAAAACACAAGCCATTACAAAAACACTCTTTTATTGATATTGAAATAAAGGTTACAATGGGGCGCAAGGCCAATATTACAATCACTCAAGCTCACTCATCTCATATTTACAAGTCACTCAGCTCTCTTTTATCTCTCGATTTCAAGTCTTGATCCAACGGAAGCTTCAGAAGGCGACGTTCATACATTATGTCCCGTATAAGTCTTTACTCCATGCGGCCGTACGCTTCGAATCGCCAAGGAACTCCGTGCCTCGACGCATCCAAGTGAGCTCCGCGCCATGAGCTTCTACCTGTGCCTGCTCATGAAAACTATGTGGGTGTCAGTACTCAACTGTACTGGTGGAATGAGCTCCTCGCCCACCCATACAAACCCAACACGTTTGATTTATTTTGTGCAATACAAGTCCCTTTACAATGTCATTCTAGTCTTGCCTTAAGATTAGTTTTAGGACCGACACCTTGGCCTATTCTGTGCCTCTAGACCATCCCATGCTTGCAACAACAATGTCGACTCAAACAACGTTAACCTATCAAGTCGTGCTTGCCTTTAGGCCAAAATCAGAGACGCAACTACGCGATGAGGCTCTATTCCCGTGTGACCGTACTACAAATCTTTGTGCCGTGCCTCACAACTACGTACGACTCAACTATATCGCCACCTCGTGGCCCTTTGCTACTAAATCATCAACTGACCCAATCAAGACTTGTGGGTTAAGTGTCACTCGACCAACTTTGCCTTGCGGCCTTTTTCTGACTTAGATTTATGACAACTCACGTCCAAACTATGCAACTTATATGCTGACAACATTAGACTCGACGCCATATCTCGTGCCGAAGCACGTCGCCTATGTTGATGCCACATCTTAGGACCAAACATTGTATTCCAACTGTACACACATTCAACAACTCAACTCAACCAAAGGCACACATGCAGATTGCCGTCATGCCGACTCATCTATATGATTTGGTCACTGACTCCCAGAGCCGTCATGGACTCCTTTAGCTTGTTAGGCGGCCGCCCTTGCCAGCGTGGGTAGCTATCCCCGCTGGCAAGCCTCTGCGCTAACTTGTGCGGTCATCCAACATGTGCTAATGCTGCTTCTCAAGAACCGGTCCCCTTCCGTCGGGCTACCGTTCGAGGAAACTCTACCTTGTCGACAAGTTGTCCATGACCATGCAAGACTCGACTCAACTGACGTCTCATACAGTCATTCCACCTCTAGTATTATCATCTTTTTCAGGGCCAAGTTCAATACGTCTCACATCTGAGATCTTGCCTCGACGACCCGTAGTCGCGAGCATTCTTCTTTCTTGCCCTATCATTTTGCTCAACTCAAGAACAATTTGCAACACTTTCCAAACTCAATGAATCAATCGTGGCCCGTGCCTGAAAATACTAAGTCCGTGACATCGTGCCTTAAACCAACTTGAACTCTACGTGACGCCACTGCCTAAGACTTACTCTATATGACGGGTTTGAAACCGTAAGACTAAGTCGTCATACCCAGCCGTAGAACTCGTAGGACCGTGCTTGGAATGACTTAGGTCGACCACTATCACTTTGCCTAACTTAATCAAGCCTACAACTTAACCCAAGGGACGAGCAAAGACTATGCCAAGCCTTGCATTAAGGAATGTGCATGCTTTATCGAGCATTTATATGGGCGACGCCTATGACTTAGGCTACGTTCATACTTCGCCTACTCAACCAACTTTCCTTCTTCCAAGCCACGGGATGAAGGATCGAGTGTCAATTTCAAAGCACGCCGTGCACCAACTCTAAGACGATCATTTTGGACCTTTCCATATTCTAACTCAATTTGACCCGTCGGAATTATTCTCTTTAGCTATGTAGATTTGTCTCTTTTATTATCAAGCCTACTTGTGCAAGTTGAAAACATGTGATTTATTACGTGAAGGCTAAGATGAGGCAAGTTCACCGAAACTATCCCACATGAGCGATGTCTTCGAGTCGCCGTTGCATGGCGAAGTCCGAACGCCGTCGGCATTTTGATTCCTCCGATTGACTGAGCGGGACGGGGCACTACATCATACACCACTCAGAAAAAGTTTCGTCCTCGAAACTAACTGAGTATTTACTTATCGACTTATCACTTGTTTCAACATTCAAGGACTCTCGCACGCACTACTTCTATGTATTTCCCAAATCCGAGCCACGCTCGTGCTACAATCAATCTTTTCTTCAAAACTTACGATCTCAAAGTCCTCGACACTTTTCCCGTTTCTCAAGTCTCACTTGAATTCAACGTATCACTTAGTATGGATCGTGCACATATTTTAGGCATCTCCAAAATACATGCATTTCAACCAAGCCTCGTGATAGCGAATCCCGCTATCACCACTCGAGTCGGATCGTGCACGCATTCAAGCATCCTTGATGTACATACATGTCAACCGAGCCTCGTGAGTGGTGCCTTCACCATTCCAATCGCTCCGTACCAGAACGTCTGCATAACCGCTAGGCTATGTCTTTCCGTCAGTATTGGAATCATAGTTTCCAAACAACAATATCAACAATGACCCCATCCTAAGGTCAAACCAAGTTGATAGTACAGGATTTTCTACCCAAACTCGTATCACTCCGATTTCTAAACATCGAGCATCGATTTCCTATACACATCCCAACATTCATCGCACGGGGTCCGAGTTGTTCAGCAAAGCCATCCTACAAATAACTCACGTTTCAACCAAATCCTTGACGTATCGATATCGCTCGTCCATCAAGCCATTTCTTATAGTCTATTTCTTCAAACTAATACGCCTATCAATCCTTCTTAATTCAACAACGTTATAACGCAATTTATTGCTAACCAAAATTTCATATTCCACATTTCCAAAGTCATCTATTCCAATTCACGTAACCGATTATAAGGTCGTCTAGCTTAACAATATGTTGTGCCCCGATCTCACGCGAGTCAGATTTTCTATGGTGGGCATGAATCACTATGCACGCTCCCGTAGGATAATCATCCTCATCTGGACGTAACTCTTGTTTTGCGTCTAGACTAGTTCATTCTCGATGTGCGAATTGGACCTACTTAATCTTCAAGTTTCTTTCATTCAACAGTCGTAAGTCCATACATCCTCAATTTTCCTTCGTATCAAACCGACAAGTCGAGACAATCAAAGTTGCTGCACCCTGATTTTTCGAGTTCGATCATTCTCGCGACATGAATAACTATATCAGCGCTCACACGGAACGATCGCCCCAAATCCGACGCGACGTATGTACGAGGCTGGAGTTGCGCTTGCACAAGACAAGATCATCGACGTTGTGGTTATCTGCATAACCATCAAGACACAATCATTTTCATCCAACATTCATCACCATCAAAATCCTAAGTATAGCATCTAACCGAACAATAACACTTGCACGATCGTCATTCGCCGAGTCAGAGTACCCCCGAGTTATCGCATATCGATCTTTGATACGCCTCAATACCATCGATGATATGCGTAACCTGACGATATTCCTTTGCAACCAATTTCGAGTCGTACGAATGATGCTATCGTCCGACTGGATAATCTCCTCGACATTCAAATTCAAGTTCGATCATTATCCCTTGAATCATTCACAACATCGATTTTCTTCAAACCAAATTTAGGTATCGTTCATCCGTTTATCTTAAGTCATCGACCAACGTATTTTCTTAATTTGTATAATTTCTTTATCAATCGATCGACATCCCTGAGGCTATCGCATACACCACTCAGGGATGAAGTTATTCAACAAATCCTGAACTTATCATTCGAATCAAAATTGACTTCCTCAAATTTTTCGTTCGAACTATTCCTCAAATTCTATGCATGCTCATCTATATCGTATCGACGTTACCGTCGCTCGATAGCACCCCTATCGATAGTCGACTTACTTTACTCAATCGAGTTCAACTCATTCTTGCTCAACACTATTCAATTCCCACACTCGACTTTTCTAAGGTCGACGTAACTTTGGTGTATATGCCCAGCCCGACTTAGCCAACCGTGCTTACGCAAACCATCTTTTGTTTCTTGTCAAAAACTGTTCTCCTATGTTTTGCAAAATAGTTAGACTTATTGTATGGACATCCCGTGGAAAAATTGAGAGAGAGCGCACCAACGATATCAACTTTACGGAAGCAACGATTCAGAGTTTGCGGAAACAACGGAGTTAAAGAATTCAATCGGTAGTCCAAGGACGTAAAGCCGTACTTTGATACCATTATGTCACGCCCCACTCCCGTAGGAGCGATCGTCCTCGCTAAGGCGTGATGCCGCACGAGCGTAGATTACGCTCGTGCAAGGCGGGTTCCATAATGGCCGATTTCAGCGGCTGCGACGGGGTCGTCGCACAGAAGTCCCATGCAGAGACATTGAATAATAGCCGCAAAATTTGAAGCAAAACACAAGCCATTGCAAAAACACTCTTTTATTGATATTGAAACAAAGGTTACAATGGGGCGTAAGGCCAATATTACAATCACTCAAGCCCACTCATCTCACATTTACAAGTCACTCAGCTCTCTCTCATCTCTCGATTTTAAGTCTTGATCCAATGGAAGCTTCGGAAGGCGACGTCCATACATTATGTCCCGTATAAGTCTTTACTCCATGCGGCCGTACGCTTCGAATCGCCAAGGAACTCCGTGCCTCGACGCATCCAAGCAAGCTCCACGCCCTGAGCTTCTACCTGTGCCTACACATGAAAACTATATGGGTGTCAGTACTCAACTGTACTGGTGGAATGAGCTCCTCGCCCACCTATACAAACCCAACACGTTTGATTTACTTTGTGCAATACAAGTCCCTTTACAATTGTCTTTCTAGTCTTGCCTTAAGATCAGTTTTAGGACCGACGTCTTGGCCTATTCTGTGCCTCTAGACCATCCCGTGCTTGCAACAACAATGTCGACTCAAACAACGTTAACCTATCAAGTCTTGCTTGCCTTTCGGCCAAAATCAGAGACGAAACTAGGCGATGAGGCTCCATTGCCGTGTGACCGTCCTATAAATCCTTTGTGACGTACCTCGCAACTACGTGCGACTCAACCATATCGCCGCCTCGCGGCCCTTTGCTACTAAATTATCAACTGATCCAATCAAGACTTATGGGTTAAGTGTCACTCGACCAACATTGCCTTGCGGCCTTTCTTGACTTAGACTCAGGACAACTCACATCCAAACTATACAAATTATATGCTGACAACATTTGACTCGACGCCACATCTCGTGCCGAATCACGTCGCCTATGTTGATGCCACATCTTAGGACTAAACATTATATTCCAACTGTACACACATTCAACAACTCAACTCAATCCAAAGGCACACACGCGGATTGCCGCCATGCCGACTCATCTATATGATTTGGTCACTGACTTCCAGAGCTATCATGGACTCCTTTAGCTTGTTAGGCGGCCGTCCTTGCTAGCGTAGGTAGCTTGCCCCGCTGGCAAGCCTCTGCGCTAACTTGTGCGGTCATCCAGCACGTACTAATGCTGCTTCTCAAGAACCGGTCCCCTTCCGTCGGGTTATCGTTCGAAAAAACTCTACCTTGTCGACAAGTTGTCCATGACCATGCAAGAATCGACTCAACTGACGTTTCACACAGTCATTCCACCTCTAGTGTTATCATCTCTTTCAGGGCCAAGTTCAATACGTCTCACATCTGAGATCTTGCCTCGACGACCCGTAGTCGCGAGCATTCTTCTTTCTTGCCCTATCATTTTGCTCAACTCAAGAACAACTATTTGCAACACCTTCCAAACTCAATGAATCAACCGTGGCCCGTGCCTGAAAACACTAAGTCCGTGACATCGCGCCTTAAACCAACTTGAACTCTACGCGATGCCACTGCCCAAGACTTACTCTATATGACGGGTTTGAAACCGTAAGACTAAGTCGTCATACCCAGCCGTAGAACTCGTAGGACCGTGCTTGGAATGACTTAGGTCGACCACTATCACTTTGCCTAACTTAATCAAGCCTACAACTTAACCCAAGGGACGAGCAAAGACTATGCCAAGCCTTGCATTACGGAGCGTGCATGCTTTATCGAGCATTTATGCGGGCGACGCCTATGACTTAGGCTACGTTCATACTTTACCTACTCAACCAACTTTCCATCTCCCAAGCCACGGGACGGAGGATCGAGTGTCATTTTCAAAGCACGCCGTGCACCAACTCTAAGACGATCGTTTTGGACCTTTCCATATTCTAACTCAATTCGACCTGTCGAAATTATTCCCTTTAGCTATGTGGATTCGTCTTTTGTATTATCAAGCCTATTTGTGCAAGTTGAAAATATACGATTTATTATGTGAAGGCTAAGATGAGGCAAGTTCACCGAAACTACCCCACCTGAGCGTTGTCTTCGAGTCGCCGTTGCATGGCGAAGTCCGAACGCCATCGGTATTTTGATTCCTCCGATTGACTGAGCGGGACGGGGCACTACAGCAGCTATGGCCTTGTTAAAACTTTGCTTGTCTTACCCAATTGCCTATAGCCTTCTTTGTCTGCACTCTCATATTCCTGTGTTAGGAAAGGCTAAGCCTGTTGCCTAGCTATAGTGCAGTTGCATACATCATGTGTAAATAGCACAGGTCTAGCCTAACTTTTGTGAAGAACAGTTTGGCAACTCTAGAGGGGGGTGAATAGAGTATATATGTATAATGACCAATAAAAAATTAACTCATTCACTAACAATGAATAGTCAGAGTAAAATGCGGAATGTAAATGAAAGACAAGAGAGCATACGCAAACACAGCAATTTTAACCTGGTTTCCCTCGTGGAGGACTAGTCCAGGCCTGAGAACTCTAGCTCAGGATTAAATCCACTATTTGTGAAATAGTAGCTTACAACCCGTGCCTTTTCTTCAGAAGAGCACGTCAACTTCTTACAGAGAATCGCAGTGGCGATTTGCTTGGAATTGTCCAAGCGATTTCTTCACTCTTGCACAAGAATCCTAAATGAGAGATGCTGAGCACTCGAGACTTAGGAGGCTTGTGGCTAGTAGATGGGAAGGGTATGGCTTATAGAGCTTGTAGGAGAGAAGAGAAGAGAAGATTGAGTGATTCAAAATGAGAGAATTCATGCCCTATTTATACTGATTTTAGGGACAGAATTCGGCCAGAATTCGGGTAAGGAAATTCAAAAATTTGGCCGTTGGACAGCTAGCAAACAGCTAACCCTAAAATTAGGGTTCCTGATTTCTAGGGGACAGAATTCGGCCCGAACTCTGTGTGGAGGCAGAGTTCGGCCCGAACTCTGTCTCCAGAGCACAGAATGGTCCTAAGAGGGACTTGTGGGCAATTTGGTTTTGGTGGAGCTTGGGATTTTGGGTAGGCTTGTATACTAAGTTCCAAGAGCTCAGCATAACTCAGAGTACATAAATCTAGACTCAATGAAATCATAAAATACAGACTCCAGAACACACTGAGAGCTGAAGACTGAGCTGTCATCTGTCTTGAACTGAATGCAGTCGTCGTGTGTCGTATTGAATTTATACAAGTATTATTTGGTCAATATAGTCAATATTTGGTTGACTGTGACTTTGTGTCAACAATCTCCCCCATATTGATAATTGACAAAATAATATATGTATATTTCAATATTCATACCTGGACACAGTTGATTGTAATATAGCTCCATAGCTCCCCCATAAACGATGCCTGAGCTAAGCGAAAATAGCTCCCCCGTAAACCATGAGCGGTGTCGAGCTAGAAGCTATAGCTCTCCCCCGTACAAATTGCATAGTTCCTGTGATCTGATAGATGATATTTTCCAGAGCAAGAAGCACAGATATACACAGATCTACGAATGCATAGAGCCAGTAATAGTATCCCAAAACAAGCACAAAATATAAATATACATATGTTTCTCCCCCTTTTGGCAGTTAGCAATATAAGAAACAATGAATAGTAATGCAACCACACTAAGAGAAGAAACAGTATAATATGGAGCAAAATAAGCATTGACATAGAATGATAATAAAGATAGATAATGTCATCCACCAAACCAAGTGGCCAACTCAGAAACGGAGTACATAAAATCAGCTACATGAAACTATAAGAAACTAAATAACTAAAAGCAAAAATAACTAAGACCATCAGCAGTGGCAGCAGCAGCAGATAGTAGCCAGTCTCCATCATGGAGCACGAGAAGGTCCTGGAACATCTGATGGACCATGGAAGGCGCGACGAGGGTCCACAAAAGCATCATCCGGAATCATGTAACGCATAACCCACGGATCATCAATGCGATAACCCGCGCGCGCTGGATCCCGCTCAATAGGCACATGCAGATCAGGATGACGAGCAAGTGAATACCGCATATCATGCAGAGAGTTCCCAAGGGCACTGATCTGTAGAGTGGTACGGTAATCCTGCTGCGTCCAGCGATCATCCTCAATAGCAAAGCGATCGCGAAGCATAGTCTGTATAGACTCCAGGGTGGCAGGAGGAGGAGGGGCATCCTGACCGAGTGGAGGAGCGTCAGGCTCCTCATCAGCAGAGTGCTCAGATGACTCAGAAGCAGCTACAGGCTGAAGGCGTCTTGCCTTGGATAAAAAGGCAGGTGCAGGCAAGAATGGACACTCATGAATTGGAATAATAAAAGCACGAAAGACTAAAGGAAGATAGAGAGGATAAACCAATGCTCTTGGTTTCTTCCGACAGTTGATCATCCAATCCATCATAGTTCGAGGAAAGTTAAATGGAATACGATAGTGAAGATGGTATAAGGCAGAGATTTCAAGATAAGTGACTTCATCGGTTGAGCCAGCCTTGGGCAAGATGGTGTTGAACACAATGCGATGAAGTTCATAAAAGTAAGGAGTCAGATGTTTGGCCTTTAGCTTGCGAGGACTAACGTTAGGAGCACATAAGTCCTCCTTGAATCCTTCAAGGGAAGTACCGTCAACAAATTGGAGTTGACGTGCCTCCACAAGCTTGTCCCATACATCAAGATCAGGAAGAGCAAGATAGTCTCCCAACTCAGATTCATTGAAAGCAATGCTAATACCAGCAACCCGTGAGTAGATGTGGGTTGCATCGTGAGTCATATTACAATAGAACATTTGAATTGCACTATGGTAAATAACAGAATTTGAAGCAACAAGTTCATCCAAACAGAGGTCACGGAATAATGACTCATATTGAGCAAAAATAGTGAAGTTGATCGGATGACCCCCAAACACAGGACGAGTTCTAAGATCGCTAAACCATTCATTGGAGGCTTCTAGTGATACGAATAAGCGATCGTCGTAAGTGTTAGGGTCATCGGGACGTGGTGGATTTGAACAACGGATGTATTGGGTGTTGTTCATCAACTTGTTCAACTGGAGGAGGAGGAACCGATGAGGAAGCACCCTCATTGCGAGTCCTTCTCACTCTTTTGAACAAACGAGATGCCATTGCCAAAGAAAATAGGAGAGCTTGAAAAAGAAAGAAGGAGAGATATATACCTGAAAATAACACCAAACAGTTGAAGAGAAAGTTGAAAAACCCCTTTTTCTAGATTTTGGGAAGAGATAGAGCTCTATAGACCAAGAACTAGGGTTAGGGTTTGGAAGAAAGAAGATGGAGAGGTGGAGAAGAAGGAACAATGAGAGGAGAGAGAAAAGAATCCCGAAAGAAATAGGGCTGAGTCTTAGGTCGGGTGAAAAGTCAACCATTGGATTAGAAAAGATCCAACGGTGGAGCCAGATCCCGATTCTGGAACCTAGGTACCGAACTCGGCCCGAACTCTGATATGGGCAGAGTTCGGCCCGAGTTCTGGCTCAATAGTCCAGAACTTAAAAAGGCAAAAGTCAGGAAGAAAATGTTCAATAATTGAACAAAATGACAGTCGGGAATAACAAAGAGTGTTGAATGAAAGAAATAGATAGAGAGGTATACAGAAAATAGAATGAACTTTTAGAAAATGTCAATTAGGCAATATTAAATTGAAACAAGCCATATAATAAATAAGGACATATACTGTGGTTCAATAGTCCAAATTTGCCATGGGTTAGCTGCAGGGGCCGGATCCCAGCTAGCGGTAGTCCTGAGGACTAGTGCACCGTGTCGCTTAGGCTTTTACGCCTTGTTGTCAGAAGGACCCTTTCGGCTTGTACCCATACCAAATTCTTTGTAAGGAATCACAATATACACGATATTTACGCAGGTGAGTTTCAATTTATGACTGCTTCATCTAAGATTCCAAGTTCACGACAAAGAAAATTGAAGCGCTCTTCGGATAGTGGCTTAGTAAAGAAGTCTGCCAGCTGATGATCAGTGTCAATAAATTCTAAGTTAATCGTGCCATTTTGCTGATGATCACGCAAAAAGTGGTGTCTGATCTCAATGTGTTTAGTGCGTGAGTGACAGACAGGGTTCTTAGTCAAATTGATGGCACTAGTATTGTCACAGAATATAGGAATATGCATGAAAGATAACTTATAGTCTTCAAGGGTTTGCTTCATCCACAGAATCTGTGCACAACAACGCCCAGCTGCTATATATTCAGCTTCTGTTGTGGATAGTGCGACAGAGTTCTGCTTCTTGCTAAACCATGAGACTAGAGCCTTTCCTAACAAATGACACGTGCCGCTCGTACTTTTACGGTCGACCTTGCATCCAGCAAAGTCAGCATCAGAGTAACCGATGAGGTCAAATGATGTTGACTTGGGATACCATAGGCCCACTGTAACCGTACCCTTAAGGTATCGAAAGATACGCTTAACCGCGGTCATGTGAGATTCCTTAGGATTTGCTTGATATCTAGCACATAGGCAAACACTAAACATGATATCGGGGCGACTAGCAGTTAAATAAAGTAAGCTGCCTATCATACCTCGATACTTACGTTGATCAACAGGTTTGCCGCTCTCATCTGGTTCGAGTTTGGTTGAAGTAGCCATTGGCGTGCTAATTGGTTTGACGTTGTCAAGGTCGAACTTCTTCAGCATGTCCTTGGTATACTTCGATTGACAGATGAAAGTTCCATTTGCCAGTTGCTTTACTTGCAGGCCAAGAAAGTAGTTGAGCTCTCCCATCATGCTCATCTCAAATTCTGTCTGCATACACTTGGCAAATTCTTGACAAAGAGTTTCATCAGTAGATCCAAAAATAATATCATCAACATAAATTTGAATTAATAGAATGGTGTCTTTGAAAGATTTGATAAACAGTGTAGTGTCAATTTTCCCTTTAGAAAAACCTTTCTCAAGCAGGAAGCTGCTTAGCCTTTCATACCAAGCTCTGGGAGCTTGTTTAAGGCCATAAAGCGCTTTCTTTAGCTTGAACACGTGGTCGGGAAATTTGTGATTTTCAAAGCCAGGGGGTTGTTTGACATAAACTTCCTCCTTAATAAAGCCATTCAAGAAAGCACTTTTAACATCCATTTGAAATAATTTAAAGTTCTGATGATTGGCAAAAGCACAAAGCATCCGAATGGATTCAAGTCTAGCAACAGGAGCATATGTCTCATCGTAGTCGATACCTTCCTCTTGGTTGTATCCTTGAGCTACTAGACGAGCTTTGTTACGTGTGACTGAACCATCTTCATTTACTTTGTTTCTAAACACCCATTTGGTACCAATTATTGAATGATTGGCCGGTTTAGGAACTAGTTCCCATACTTGGCTTCTTTCAAATTGGTTGAGTTCTTCTTGCATAGCAGAGATCCAAAATTCATCAGTAAAAGCTTCAGAAATGTTTTTAGGCTCTACTTGTGAAATGAAGGCAGTGCTAGCAACAGAGTCTCTTAATGATGATCTAGTAGTAACTCCACGTGACACTTCACCTATGACTAAATTTTCTGGATGTGAAGGTTTGAATGAGAATTTCTTAGGCAAACCCTCCAGAGAATTAGTTTCAGTTGAAGTATTCATTGGAGTAGAGGAAGTTGATGGCACAACATCATCATCAAGAGTACTTACTGCACTGTTATCTTCATCAAAAGTCACATTTGTTGACTCCTCCACAATAAGTGAGCGTTTATTGAAAACTCTATATCCCTTACTTTTGGCAGCATAACCAAGAAAGATACCATCGTCAGCTTTGGCATCAAATTTGCCTAAGTTGTCTTTGGTGTTAAGGATAAAACATCTGCAGCCAAAAACTCTGAAATAAGAAACATTTGGGGTTCTCCCAAACCAAAGCTCATAGGGTGTTTTCTTCGAAATGGGACGAATAAGCACCCTATTTAAAATGTGGCATGCTGTACTTACAGCTTCTGCCCAAAAATATTTCGGAAGAGAAAATTTATTCAACATGACTCTAGCCATATCGCCAAGAGTCCTATTCTTCCGCTCCACAACACCATTTTGTTGAGGAGTTCTAGGACAGGAAAATTCATGATCAATACCATTTGCATTACAAAAACTTTCAAAATCTGAATTTACGAATTCGCCTCCATGATCACTTCGGATTCGAGTAATCATGTAGCCTTTTTCGTTTTGAACTTTATTTACAAAAACTTTGAAAACAGAGATAGCATCGCTTTTATTAGCGAGAAAGAAAACCCAAGTAAATCTCGAAAAATCATCAATAATAACAAAAGCATATAGTTTGCCACCAAGGCTAGCTATTCTACTAGGACCAAATAAATCCATATGGAGTAATTGCAAGGGTCTAGTAGTACTTACAGAGTTGATGGAATGAAATGAGGATTTAGTTGCCTTGTTAAGTTCACATTCGGCACATACCGTGTCCTTTTTGAATGTGATGTCAGGCAATCCTCTCACTAGCTTCTTGGTAGAAAGCCTGGATATAACATCCATGTTGGCATGACCGAGACGCTGGTGCCATAGTAGTCGTTCGTCTTTGTGTGCATATAAACATCTACCTGCATGGTTAGTATTTATAGAGAGATAGAAAATATAGATATTGTCCTCTCTTTTCCCTTCAAAAGCAATGTCTCCTGTTGACCTATCGTAGATGTAGCAACAGTTTTGTCCAAAGTTAATATCATATCCATGATCAGCAAGATGGCTAATGCTGAGCAGGTTATACTTTAACTCGGTCACTAGGCAGACATCCTTTATAACAGGAGAAGGAGGATGACCAATGATACCGTTACCTATTATATACCCTTTGAAATTGTTACCGAAGGATACGTATCCTTCTCTTTTCATCGATAGTGATGCAAAAAGATTTGCGTCTCCCGTCATATGTTGCGAGCATCCACTATCGAGAATCCACTTACTCTCAGTTGAGGAGGAAAGGTCCACCTACATCAAGAGTAGATGTGACCTTTGGTACCCATTTTCTTGAGGGTCCTGAAAAGTTAGTTTTTGGAAACCAAGCATATATTTTCTTGTCTACCAGTCTTCTAACTCTACACTGTGGTGAAATGTGTCCATGTTTTCCACAGTAAGTACAGATGGCATTTTTATTTATACTAGGAGCATGAGAATGATATCTATGAGCAACAGGATGAGGATGATATGGAGAATTAGCATGGTAATGATGACTATGCTTAGAGTGAGTGGCATGATGATGATGTCTGTGTGTCATAGCATGATGATATTGACTGTGAGGAGTGGCATGCTGAAATTGTCTATATGGCATAGTGTGATGTTGTGGCATGATATGATGATTTTGCTTATGTGGCATGGCATGTTGATGAGGTATGGTATGATGACTTTGTCTATGTGTAGAGTGATATTGGTTGTGTCTTTGTGCAATATGATGAGTATGAGGAGTATTTTTACGTGCATGTGGTTTGTGAAAGTTTGTGTAAATAAATGCATGGTTATGTGCTGTATGAGGGTGACGTGGTTGACTAGCATGAGTGGTGTTGTGCTCATGTGATTGGGTTTGAGGTTTAGCCACCTGTTTTCCCAATTTGATTTCTAATCTTTTAGAAACAGCTTGTAATTCATCAACTTTAATATTCAAGCCATAGATCTTAGTCAGAGAAATCTTGTGTCTACTCTTTTCTTCAGCAAGCAATGTATTGAGAGTAGTGATTTCTTGAGTTTGTTGCTCAATGCGTGCTTCAGTATCATGTAAGCTTAATTTAAGCTTCGATACTTCATCAGTGTCATTTGTGGGAGATGTGTTTCTAACATTATTAAGAAGCAAGGAAATTCTTTGTATCTCATCTTCTAGACTTTTGATTTTGTCCTTGGCATGCTTGTATTTACCGATAATCTTTTTGTGATCATCAAGTAAATCGGTGAAGGCATCGCCAAGTTCATCAAAAGAGAAGTCATCTAAAGTTTCGTTTGATACCTTGGTGGAATTTGCCATGAGGCAAACATTTGCTTTGTCTTGAGGAGAGTTCTTTTCTTCCTCGGAGTCACTTGCTTCGCTTTCATGCCAAATGCTTGTGTTGGCATATCTTTTTGATGAGTTCTTCTTGTAGGGCTTTTCATACCGGTTGCTCTTCTTTAAGAGCGGACAGTCTCTTCTGACGTGTCCAGTCTTTTTGCAACCATAGCAAGTTGGCTCTTCTTCATCGTCTTCTTGTGGTTCCTTCTTTCTTTGATTGAAGCGAAGGAATTTCTTGAAGTTACGTACCATGAGAGCTTGGTCTTCATCATCTGAGATATCGTCTTCAGTCTCATCGTGATCAACCTTTCGTCGATGGACTTTGAGTGCTATCTCCCTGGTCTTCGGAGCAGGCTCTTCGAAGTCCTTGAGGTCAAGCTCGTGAGTCATGAGCTTGCCCATCAAAGTCTCCATAGACATACTTGTGAGATCATTTCCTTCTATGATGGCTGTCACCTTAGGGTTCCAAATCTTTGGTAACCCTCTGAGTAGCTTGCGGATCTTCTCATGGTTTGAGTACTGCTTACCGAGCGAGGATAACGGGTTGATGATGTCGAGGAATCTTGTAAACATTTGAGTGATCGTCTCATTTGGCTTCATCTTGAAGGCTTCGTACTCTTGAGTGAGACGGCTTATCTTTGATTCCTTGACTTGAGTGGTTCCTTCATGCGTCACTTCCAGAAGTCTCCATACTTCATGAGCAGTGGTGCATGTAGAGACCCTGTTAAACTCGTTCCTGTCTATAGCACAGAATAAAGCATTAATAGCCCTAGCATCTAGACTTGCCTGTTTCTTCTCCTCGACAGAATATTTGTCGTGTGGCTTCTCAGTGAGGTCACCATCGACAACTATTCTGGCGGGCTTTTTGTAACCGTCAGTTACGACAGTCCACAGGTCAAAGTCTAGAGACTTCAGATAAAAACTCATCCTTGTTTTCCAATATGTGTAGTTAGTCCCATCAAATAGGGGAGGCCTATGAGTGGACTGACCTTCACCATGATTGGAGATCAAGGATTGTGTGGTTGCCATGGATCAGCTCTTAGGATGTTAGTCCTTATAAAGAGAACAGAGCTCTGATACCAATTGAAGAACAGTTTGGCAACTCTAGAGGGGGGTGAATAGAGTATATATGTATAATGACCAATAAAAAATTAACTCATTCACTAACAATGAATAGTCAGAGTAAAATGCGGAATGTAAATGAAAGACAAGAGAGCATACGCAAACACAGCAATTTTAACCTGGTTTCCCTCGTGGAGGACTAGTCCAGGCCTGAGAACTCTAGCTCAGGATTAAATCCACTATTTGTGAAATAGTAGCTTACAACCCGTGCCTTTTCTTCAGAAGAGCACGTCAACTTCTTACAGAGAATCGCAGTGGCGATTTGCTTGGAATTGTCCAAGCGATTTCTTCACTCTTGCACAAGAATCCTAAATGAGAGATGCTGAGCACTCGAGACTTAGGAGGCTTGTGGCTAGTAGATGGGAAGGGTATGGCTTATAGAGCTTGTAGGAGAGAAGAGAAGAGAAGATTGAGTGATTCAAAATGAGAGAATTCATGCCCTATTTATACTGATTTTAGGGACAGAATTCGGCCAGAATTCGGGTAAGGAAATTCAAAAATTTGGCCGTTGGACAGCTAGCAAACAGCTAACCCTAAAATTAGGGTTCCTGATTTCTAGGGGACAGAATTCGGCCCGAACTCTGTGTGGAGGCAGAGTTCGGCCCGAACTCTGTCTCCAGAGCACAGAATGGTCCTAAGAGGGACTTGTGGGCAATTTGGTTTTGGTGGAGCTTGGGATTTTGGGTAGGCTTGTATACTAAGTTCCAAGAGCTCAGCATAACTCAGAGTACATAAATCTAGACTCAATGAAATCATAAAATACAGACTCCAGAACACACTGAGAGCTGAAGACTGAGCTGTCATCTGTCTTGAACTGAATGCAGTCGTCGTGTGTCGTATTGAATTTATACAAGTATTATTTGGTCAATATAGTCAATATTTGGTTGACTGTGACTTTGTGTCAACATTTTGTGTGTGCACAGGTAAATCCGACCCAATACCTACTGATACACAGTGTAGTTTCCTACACGACAAGAACTCGAGCTATTACTGCAGCTACATTACCCTCAATCCAAAGCAGCACTATAATTGTTCTAAGTCTTCTGCTGTTCACTTGTTTGGTTTATTTATATTGTCACAGGAAGAAGATTGCCCTCCAAAAGAGGAACAAGAGGGCCTACAATGATGGAGAGAACAATTAAAAAAAGAAGTGATGGAACGATGAAGATTGTCACTTTCAACGAGGCTGGACAGCCTATCGAAGAGCTCGAGACAGAATATGTTAGTCTGCTAGGGGTTGTTGCACGAAGTATGATACCAATCACTTATAATGATTGGCGAAGAGTCCCAAAAAATGTTAAAGAGAATGCATGGGCCTCAATTGAGGTAAACTTATATTGGAGATAAAAATTGTTTTGAGTTTATTGCTTGGTTATTAGTAATCTTAATTAATAAGCAGCAAAGTTTTATTGTGGATCCACGCGCTTAAATTTTTTTGATGCAAAAATGTTGCAACAAAGTCATTTCGGCATACCTTAACACAATATATTCTTGCTAATATGGACAACCTTGCAGTTTTGAAATATCCACCTCCAATTTATAGTTTCATCCATAAAACCTAATGGAGCAAGTTTGTGACATCTCGACTTTCTGAGGACTTTCAGGTATCGGTCTTGAGAATTTGATTAACTTCTCTATTTCATATGTTGTTACTTATCATATGTTACTTATGATTTCAAAAGCTTTGTATAGAGCAACAAAATAGGAGAGCAAATATGTTTACAACCATAGGCTAGGCAGAAAAGGCTATGCGAGTTTAAGAGAAGAAATTATAAGTAATCCAAACTCTGATACAACTCTTTGAAACAAGTGATGGATGCAATGCAAATGTGTACACTCACTTACGTTCATTTTTATTATAAAAAATAGAAGAAGGATGCAACATATACTACAGAGGAAGTAGACCACTACCTTTTTTGGAAGCTAGCTCAGAAAAACCAAAGAAAATCTACATGGGATGCTAATAAACATGCTGAAGAAGATGATTCTCATTCGTTAGTTTATGATCCAGCTACGCAATCAATGGTGGATAAGTTTGTAAGAAAGTCTCAACTTTAGTTAAATTTTATTACATTCTTTTAAGATACTAACATAAATTCTATATTTTTATCATAATGTTCTGCACCTCATATTAAGATACTAACATAAGTTCTATATTTTTATAGGATGAAGTTAAAAAAAATTCTTACGACGAGTTGTTTATTCCGGTAATCGTGATGCTTTGTGTTATGCAATGGAGAAGCCCGAGCACAGTGGTCGTGTTATGGCCATGGGAAAATATGTCACCCCAAGCTCTTATTTCCATACTCGTAAAGCTTTGATTGGTTGGAAAGAGGAGAAACAAAAGTTGCTTGAGGAGATTAAGAAGCAAACAAGATGATAAGTAAGTTACCCTAGTCTAGATATTGTTCTTTCTTGATGTTTATTATTTGTGGACAGAGATAAAGTTTGACTTGTCATGATTAGACATATTACCCTAGTCTAGATAGCTTATACGAATTTGGGCTAGACTGGAGTCCACTTGATATGTAGCTGGCATGCGTATATATTCCTAGTCCTACGAATTTTGGGACTGGGGCGTGAAACTATCGTACCGGACCTCCTGCGAGGCTAAGGGTGGTCCTCTATAGTATCTTCCTGGTACTGGTGGTCGCAGTATTGTAGTTGCCTAAACGGGTGGCCTGGGTCCTGGTGGAACTATCCTCCAAACCATTTATTGAGCTCAGTATTAATATTGCGGACACCGTATAGCCTGATGATGGCTCAATTCATACCTCAAGGATTGTCCTAACTTCTTCCTACAATCCCTCTGAACATGCCCCTTCTTGCCACAAAACTGACAAGTTGGTAACTCCTTCGCCTTGTACCGAATGACCCTATGTTGAAAATGCACACCAAGATGTCTGATATGTCCTTATTATTTTCTTTTGGCTGGTACTGTTGTAGAAATAGGGTACATCATCATTGTCGACTCTTTGTTGATAGCCTCATGAACTCTGGCCTTTGCTAACACTTTTGCATATGAGATCCTCGACTGTGCGCTATGTATCTTAGAAGCCCAGAGTAAATCTTTGGTGGAACCTCCGAGACTTCTTCCTCCTGTTCGATATCAGAAGGGTATCGAACTGGTTGAGACGACTAAACTCCGCATCGAACTCAGCTATAGTCGTATTTCTCGATGAGAGGTGGAAGAATTGATCGTAGAGATCATCCCTCATAGTACCTGGAAAGTAATTTGCCTCAAAATACTCGAGGAACAACTCCTAAGTCTGGTCCTTGCCTGCATCATGCTCTATCGACTCCTACCAATGATGAGCATTCCCTTCTAGCTGAGTCCTCATGACAGTCATCCATAAATCATCATAAAACTAAGATGCCTCCAAAAGCTTCTCATGCTGACCATCCAAGTGGTGAACTGGGTCCTCATGACAGTCATCCATAATTCATCAGGCAAGTTAGATGCCTCCAAAAGCTTGGTCATCAAACTTCCGTATAACCTTGGTCTGATGCCATTGCGCCTGCATCCGAACGAGGAACAAATCCTAAGTCTGGTCCTTGCCCACATAATGCTCTATCGACTCCTACCAATGATGAGAATTCCTTTTTAGCTGAGTCCTTATGACAGTCATTAGGCCACTAAGATGCCTCCAAAAGCTTCTGCGTGCTGACCATCCAAGCGGTAAACTATTCGACATCATAAGGGTATCGAACTGGTTGAGACGGCTAAACTCTGCATCGAACTCATCTATGGTCATGTTCCTCTGTGAGAGGTGGAAGAACTGACTGGAGATCATCTATAATAGTAGTTGGAAAGTAATTTGCCTCAAAGTACTCGAGGAACAACTCCTAGGTCTGGTCCTTGCCCACATCATGCTCTATCGACTCCTACCAATGATGAGCATTCCCTTCTAGCTGAGTCCTCATGAAAGTCATCCATAAGTCATCAGGCAACTAAGATGCCTCCAAAAGCTTCTGTGTACTGACCATCCAAGTGGTGAACTGGGCTCTCATTGCCTTCAAAATACTTCGGGTTCATCTGGCAGGTATCCTTGGATAATGCCCACCGGTTGAGCTGGTACTGATGTTAGTGTAGGTGTTGGTAAAGGTGCTCTTTCCAGGGCCGTCATCAGACTTCCTTATAACCTTAGTCTGATTCCATTGTGCCTGCATCATCGCATAAAAAAATTGGAACATCTGCGGCTGACCTTCTTACTGAGGCATTTGAGGAGGGATAGGTGCGTATGGTGCCTGCCATGAGCATGGTCCACACGACATCTGGGGTAGGAAAGGAGGTAGTAGAGGCAAAGGAATCTTTTTCTACTGTATCGGTGTCTGGGAAGTCTAGCCTCCTGCTTCGTCGGTACAGTCTGCGGTATCGTCGAAAAGGTAGGGACCTTCCTCTGGGACTGGTCCCCGGGTAGAGCAAGGGTCCTATCATCACTTGGCTTGGTATCGGATGCTGGGGCAATACCATAAGTCATATGTCCACTACGCAAATTTATCTCTCTGAAAGAAAAAAATCCCATTAAAAAGGGGGTACGAAAACAAACAGGATGCAAGGTAGTTAACAATATAACAAGAGTCAGAATTCAAACACGGTAGTCAACAAGTGGATGAGATCCTAATATTTATAATCCTAATTGCAGGCTCGTATTAGTATATTAACGTAACCAAAGCGATGAACTGACCTGCATGGGCCACTACTAAAACTATATCATGTCCAGTCCCAAACAAGGGACCAAAACATAACCAGGTCATTTGATATAGTCTAGAGTGAGTTTTCTATTTTAATGGAGTCATCTAGGTGTACTACGCTATAAATATAACTATACTAAACAGGCAACATGTAAACATCTAATTGATAGAACTGGGGATTCCCAGGACCCTTACTTTGGTGTGCGTATTGATTGATAGAACGTTAAACAGATTTAATACGTGTTCTAACCCTTCATAGGCGGAAACTAGTGTTCATGAATTATACCTGCAGCGAAAGGAAGACAAGTAATTCCTGGCAATCTCGAGCGGACGACCCTAAGATCTTTTGCACGTATTCCTTCCTCGAGTTGGACGTCGTATGGGCGACGATCCCCAACCTTTTCTTCTCCTTGGCAGTCTCTCTTTCTCTCCTTACGTGAATCACGAATTTAGAGAATGCCTCAGATTTCTTTTATCTGTAATGTGGCTGCTAGAGAATAGAGGATATATATAGGCTACGGTAGGGACAATGAGGAGAAATTAGGGTTAGGCCTCCTAACGGATCCGGATATCCCGTGTTCAGCCCGAACACACAATCCAGGCCCATTAATAATAGCTCGGTCCACTAATGAGCTATTGTTGCACTACCTCCCTAATCCTAAATTGTGTTTATGGGCTCCTTTTATTATATGCTCGTTTGGTTCCCTATGTTAAGATATCGTATGTCCGTCGATCAAATTAAGTTACTGACAACTATATTGATTCGAGATCTTTTATCCTTAAGTAGTACCGCCCAACTTTATTTGTCATGTCGGATATAATCCACATGCAGGGTTTACATGACAATCCTTATGAGCTCCTCATGGGCATCAACCCGATGGATTGGGACATAGATTCCATTTATAATCAATAGCCCATCATACATACAATATTATTACCCAATTCATAGAGGTTGTTGATCCATAATGAATCTAACTCTTTCATGAGTCAAAGTAATGCACACTGTATATACATGTCTGTTATTATATTCGGATTAAAAGCACAAGCATCCATAATAATGGAGGTATTTGTTCACTTATGTAGTCAGTACAAAGAGAACAACCTCAAGTGGTCCTGTTCAATACACACAAAGTGTTCTAGTGTAAACCTATAGTCAAGGTAGACTACTACCAGATTACACTACAACCTTTCCAATAGATTGTCCAAGTCCATCTAGGTTGTGAGCTATTTATATACTCCATAGGAAACTGATAATATGATCTTCTGTGTGACACCACACACCATATTATCTATAATATAGAATATCATACATTTGCATTAACACTTGCAACAAATACAATATGCAAACATTTTCCCATATGATTTGTATTCAAAATTTAAGAAAATAAGGTTACTACAAAGTGATGCTTTTAGTATATAACCCTAACACTAATCTCATCCACGAAAACAATACAAGAAAATATTGTCGTAAGTGTTGGAAATAAAACATAGAGAGAGTATGAATATCCGTAGTATAACTGAAATAAGACTGGTGGAACAAACCCATGGAGTACAATACTGAATGAAAATACTGGAAAGAAGTAAGTTAACTAGTGATAGGCATCAGCTAACTAGATAATGATACTCAAGACAAAGGTAGCAGCATACCACAAGTCAAGGGAACTCCTCCATAAGCACCTCGAATAAGCCATAAATTTAGTCTCCACACCTGGTCCGTACATGGTCAGGTACAAGTTCTCGTCTGGAGCTGGAAAGGACCCAGGTCCTCAGAGGGACGTAAAAAGATACAAAAAAATATTCCAAATAAATATAAGGGTGAACTAACCAGCTAAGTAAATGCACTTTGAAGACAACCCTGGTATGTATGGGTATATAAATAGGTATAAAGCATAGCCTCGACCCAAAGGCTGATATATGTACTAGCATACATCCAGATCGTACCTAGCATGTAGCTAGTGACCGCTCCTGGATATATCCTCTAGCATATATGTCCATAACTAGGTAACAATAGCCCATAACCGGGTAAAACTGAGGCTAGTGACCTCGCAATTTTTCTATGAAAACTACAAAGTACAAAGTGCTTCCCATACGCCTACTAATTGTCTTCCTCGCCCAATGCCAATGTATAAGTCGTAAATATGATGTGGATATCTCATATCTATCATACAAGTCATAAATAACAAAGAGGCACAACATCAATACTAAGCATCGTCACATGTGCCGCTCACATTGATGGCCAGTCAAGAGCACAAGCCCATGCCATAATATGAACTCACTCAGTGGCATGAAATGGAACGTGTCAAGGCCATGGAAGTTATACAGATAACTCTGCAACTTAGGGTGCGTCTACTAGAGCTTGGTCAAATACACTTAACCACAATATCGATGTCATCATCAACTTTACTCGAGGAATTCTCGAACGCGTACAACTACAAGCATTCTGAACAAGAGCACATGAACGATAATAGAACGTCAAGACAAGTTTTACTTGGAACGTACTCTGAGATGGAAAAACAAAGATCGTGACTCCGCAACCAAGATCGAATCATCACGAGAGCCTACGAATACACTAACAACACATTAGACCACTAAAACAAAAATGTTGAACCATGCCACTTTATTGATGATACTTTTTAAATAAGGGTCATCAATTTTTTTATGATGACACTTTACAAATAATAATTAAAACAGATCCAACTTACTTCTTCTCGTTAATATCGAGCCTGTGATATGCTTTGTATAGTATTGATTTTATCTTAATTTTCAGTAAATCTTAGTGTCTTCTCTTACAGGGTTGAGCGTGTAACCGCGAGTGGTGGCAAAATTGGAAGACTAAATGTTGCTGGTGGAGCAAAGGTTTGTTTCTCCTAAGCTTTCTCCGTTGAGAGTTGTTTTTTGCATTCACAACATTTATTCTCATTCACCTTTGTTAATTGAGTGAGTAAAACACGTCTAAAACGCTCAAGCTATGAACCAAATTTGTTGATGTATAAATTCTGGTGCAAGGTCATGGATTTTCCTACTCTCTGGTGACCTTACGAGTCCAAGCAAGATTTATCCTACCAGGTCATCTACATCATGATGTATGTTTTGCCAAGCAACTTGGATGTGAATGAAGCCTTCCAGTTATTTTAAAATGCTAATGGGTGAATAAGAAACCTAACTTTTGGCCATTGATTATGTACTTTGAGATATAGCAAGTAGCACTCCTCCAAGGCTCTTTTGGACTCTTAAAGTTTCTTCGAAATATAGGGATGACATCATTGTGATGGAAATTATGAACCAATTTTGTCTAAAATGCTAAAGCTATGAAATAATTTTGTGGATCCACATATTCAGTTGCATGGGCATGGATTTTCCTACTCTCTAATGACGATATATGAAACATGGGGGCCTACAGGCTGTTATTTATTTTTGTAGGGGTTAGGTGCTATTCTTTAGTTGATTGACACTTCATCTGACATCTAGGTTTGTTCGTGCAATTAAATGATGGAAGTAATGGGAGGTGAATTTGGGGCCACAAGGGGCACACCTTTAGTTTTCTTTTGTGAAGAGAGGGTTGATTCCTAATATTCTATCAACCTGGATTATTAGTATTTCGACATTGTTTGAAGGTTGGAACTTGGAAGTAGGAGTCTAGTGAATTCGTATAATATTTTCACTTCGTACTACATATTCATATTAGACTATGCCCTAGATCGTTTCACCCTATACTAGTCTTATACCTTGCCTTTTGCATCCAATTAGGTGGTCTCATGTAAATCACTCGTCCAAGGATGAATTCTTGATATTAAGTTGATAAGAACTCCTAAGAAAAGTAGGGAAAGAACTTTGATAGTATTATGTTTTATCACCGGTGCAAACTTCTCTAGATAATATTATACCATATATCCATAAAGATAATCCTTGTACTACCAGTACTTTGTTTTTCTTTATAATAGTTTATGGTAACATCAGCCATGTTTGATGGTGAGCGCCCAATTACTTTCCAAAGCTTCTCTTCAATAGTGTCATTAGTTGCCAACTCGTTATGTGTCATTTTTTTATGATGTTTCAATATCCGTTCCTTGTTGCTTCCCATGTCTTTTTGGGTTACCGAATTGGATTGAACTGTAGGAGACATAGTTAGCAATTGGATATGCAATTACAATGAGTGGCACACTTGGAGGATATTGCACCTGTCTACTGGTTTTTAACTTGAATAAGAAATTTTAAGATCACTGAATTGATTTTGTTCCTACTTCACTTTCTTATTATTTATAAGAAATGTGCATAATGTCCCTTACAATAAAGCTTTTTTTTATGTATTCTTTTGCTTGGATTTACCTCTTCTTTGATGGTTTTATACAAACAAAAGTATTCATTCTTGAATGTAAAGAAACACACAGTTCTTTCTTCATACAAGGGTCTGACGACAGTGGGACAAGATATTATTACTAGAAGGCTACCTATCTTTGCCATTTTTCCTCTTTAGGGGAACCCACCAGTGAGGCTTGTTCATGGTTGTCTAGAATGGGTGAAGAGGAGGTTGGAATCTAAAAATCAGTTATAGTCTTAGATTCTAAATCTTCTAAGCCTTCTGGACTTGATGGGTGAACTAGCTCAATTTTCCAAAGGTATTAGAAGGGAATGACTGAAGTTCGTATCCTACTTTTTTTATAAGTATATTGTTCAAAATATTTAATCATACATTTGTGCCCTGATCCCTATAAGTATTACTCCTCATTTCTAATGACTAGCCACCCATTTCTTTTTGCAATAATGTAAGTATGGTCATTGCTAGGTTTTCTGATAGGCTTTGGGTAGTATTAGGAGTAGGTAGCTACTACTTGTTCCTGCTTTTCTTAAGTGGAGAATTATGTTCTGACAGTTGCATTATGGGCTACTAAAAATTTTAGAGACATTTGTTGAAGTTGTTCATATAAAAGCTTAAGACAACTTTACATTTTTGACCAAGTTAATGGGTCATCAGGTGGATTGAGGAGTGCATTATCGTTTACCACAGCATCATTCTTCTCATCCATGTCATAAGATCTGCTAACTATTTTAAAAGTAGTAAAGCACTAGAAAACTTTTCCCTATTGTCTCCATACTTTAATTCTTGCCTGGAAGATCTTTACATATAGGGGTGGAGGTGGCAAGGGATTGGATAAAGCCACTAGAAGATTAAAAACTTCCATTTATGTTGTGGACTGTATTATATTCACATAGAAGTATGACTGATGTTTTCTAGGCAAATTTGAAGTCACAATTTTCGGTTAATAAGCACTAAAAGTTTGGATGATTTTTCTTCATCCTTATAACCATTTCGGTTAATAAGCACTAAAATTAGCTTTTAATATTAGCAATAGGTTTTAAATTAATAGTTTCGATAATAGGCGTTTCAAAGGAAAAATTCTGCTACAGTGGAATCACTTATCTTTTCATAGCATAGTAATGCTAGTGAAACAACATTTTGCTTGGACATTTTGCGCTTGTAATCACTAGGGAGGGGCTGCACGGGGTGTATAATTTTCTTTGATATATATATATAAATAGTGGGGTTGATTATACTTGCATGGGTTATTTGTGTTATGAACAAATATAAACTAGCAGTGTGACTGATGTTCTTCTGCTACACATGCCTCATTATGAACAAATATGCGTAGAACACATGCCACAGTTTCCCTATAGTGAGTGCGGGAATTTAGTACAAATATAAACTGGAAAATGTGTCTTTCTTCTTTTTTATGCTCGTTTTGCAAATTTTAAAGAATGTTGTTTAGTTATTTCATCCTTTTTTACTATCTACTTATCAGGTTTAGCTGCACCATTCATTTTGTTTACAATTATACATAATATTATCAGTGACTTGATTATAGAAGATCTCATTTCACTGTCTTGGTGACTAAACTTGTTAATTCCTTTATGGATCTTTCTTCTGCTACACATGCCTCATTATGATGGGAAGGCTTCGATGATAATGATTATAGAAGAATATTTTAATCCAGTTGAAACCTGAGCAGGATTATGAAAAATTCAATTGATATCTTATATTATTAAGCTATTGATTTTTTTACCATATCACCATGTTGTCATCTTTGTTGTTTATGTTATGAAGCAGAAATTCACTACAGTTAGTCAAGTTACTACAATGAAGTTCTTGTTTACAGTTGAAGGTTTTTGTTATGAAATGGTTAAAAAATTGAATTTTTAGGTTGGATGTAGCAGAACAGAGAAGAGAATCTCTTTCACGCTCTATGACCGGTCCTGTAATGTCGAGGTATCTATTAGGTTTAAGGGCTGTATACCTAGCAGTATGTTCTATTTGTTTCTTTTTATATGGCTTGTAATTTAACGTTGTAATGCCAACCAGCACTAGGGATAATACATGTTACATGTTCGAATTATTTTGGTTAGAGCTTTGGAAGATATTGTCACGACCCGCACCCACTGTTAGGGTACGAGAATGTAACAACGCCCAGCCTGCGCCGCAGTGTCGGCGGTAGAACGCTGTCCTAGGTCTCAATGCATCTAACAATATAAGACTAAACAGTTTATACTCTCCGAATGGGGGTGACATAGCAGAATGTAAACTCAATCACATCTAAGGTAGAGCATAAAGGAAGATAGATAAAATATGAAATCGAAAAGAGATACAACTGATAGAAGTCTAAGTGTCTATGATACAAACTCAGAATACATCTCAAAACTCAAATACAATAATCCATAAATATAACTCAAGATGACTGAAAACAAACTATAAGCAAAAACCCTAGCTATCTATGCAACCTCTACTGTCTCCTCTAGGCTAGCAGGCAACCTCCAGGCTATCTGTAAAATTTATCAACGGGTCCAGTCAGGACTGGAACGAGCACAGTATATCTCAACAAATCATAGCAGATTAGAAAATATAATCATGCAGTAAAGTAAGATACAGGATCTGAAGGAAATATAGTATGTAAACAGAGAAAGAGAACTGTAATAGAAATATCTACTATAAGTAGAGAGCTAACAGTGGCTAGTAAGTCAGATTACAATATAAACATGTGAATGGCATAGGAGATTTTGGGAACTATACTATGGAGTGATTCTGGGAACTGCACTACTTGGATATTATTCACATGTTTACTTCTACTCCCCCGTACCCCCAATCAATACACAATGATCCAACCAGGTTATGTTATGATTCCATGCAAAGGCCCACAAGGGGTGATACATGGATAGCCCATAAATGGGTGATTCTGGGAATGCCCACAATGGGGTGATTCTAGGAATTCCCATAAATGGATGATTCTGGGAAGACTCTGTGATCATGAGAGTACATATCACAAGTGATCGAAGAACCGTGAAGCATAGTGATACACCATATAAGTGAAACGTACAGAACATGTAGTATACGATGCTCCCTGAGGGGATAACATCTCAAAAAAGGATCCATATAGTACTAATCCGTGTTACCAACGTGACAGCATCAAGTATAGTAATCTAAAGCATGAAAATAATTCTAACAGGATATGAAATGATCAGATAATGTACTCGCCTGATATCTGAATATTCAAGGTAAAGATACTGTCCGAGGAGAGATGTCTGGCTCCTAATTAGAACAGCACAAGTCACAACATGTCCAGAAGGGTAAGATAAAGCATTACAATGCATTCTACATGAATCTAGGTCAAAGTAGGCCAAAGTCAACCCTTGGTCAACTCTGGTCAACTGCACTAGTCAAACTAGGTCAAGCTAGGTCATGTCCTAACCCAGCAAGTCTTACTAGGCCTAACCAAGACTATCCTAGCAAGCGCACATCAATACAAAGCTATACAAGCCGCCAACATACACCCAACTCTATATAGCATGCAATTATTCAATACTCAAATAGGCAAGAATTCACATTGGATATACACTAGGTAATCTATTACTTTAAGCTATATATGTCTACACATATATACATATGCATATATTGGTATTCAACATTAGGTCTTTAATCATGGCATTTCAAATGGTTATATAAACTTATATATTACAACACAATATGCTAACATATATATAATATACATACATAGCTAAGTTAACTGTATTCATAAATACTTATTTAAGAGGCTATGTGTGTGTATGTGAACATGGCAAAAGGTCAAGTGAGGGTTAAATGGACATACATAGCGTGTACATATCAAAGAGTGTCAAAGTGTAAGTGAACAAAGTGTCAAGTGTGATAGTGTCAACATAGTGTAAGGGGTACATGAGGTAATATAGGATTTGTGTTAACATAGAACATTACATCTCATTAACTTGTATATTGCATATATTACATTTATTATTATATAACATTCATGCTTGTATTCATTCATCATTCATTTATTCTCTTGCACTACTATATGCACCATACATTACATACTATGGAACCTACATATTCATTACAAGCCATACTTATACATGCTTATATTAGATAGGATACTTACACCTCATACATCATTTATTTAGCCATTTACTCATGCTTGCATTCTCTATTTAATTACATAATGTATATACATTAACATGGATTAAAATCAAATAGAACATTATATTACACACAAGGGTGCACAAAATGCATATGCCAAATAGTAACTCCTACTAATGATCAATACTGTACCATCTCAACATGAATTGATATCTAGGATTAAAGTATGTTATAGATCTATGTGTTAACTTTCCGAAACTTCAAACGGATCGCGTTTTCATTTTCGGAAACTCCCGGAATCACGAAAACACAGAGAACGCGTTTGTCTTTCGTACAACTGACACTCAAATAATTCTCCAAAAAGTTACAAAACTAATTAGGCCTATTAATACATGTTTTTGAAAATCCAACTTCAATATGCTTCTTTTAAAAAAAACGGAAGATTAACCGAGCTTTGAGCTAGAAGTTATGACATTTCTAAGTTAGGGCTGAAATTAAAAACGTGGATAAAAATCATGATGGATTTAGATAGTTTGAGCCAAAAGAATACACAATATATATCCTAATTATCCACAACAATAATGACAATAATAATATGAGGAACCATACTCACAAACTTGATTATATAATCATCATAAACCATTTATTACATATATAAATATAGATACACTCTCATTACAATATATATATATATATATATATATATATATATATATATATATATATATATATATATATATATATATATATATATATATTTTATATAGATACACTCTCATTACAATATATATATATATATATATATATATATATATATATATATATATATATATATATATATATATATATATATATATATATCTATATACATACACAGATCTATATATGTAACATGAACACATCTATGAGAGATACATGAATGAAATGTAAAGTACTCAAGAACACATCTCTACATATTCAAATCTGAGATTTAATATGAATTAATTCATTTAATCAATATTTTAAATATAAAGTGTGTCCAAGTTTGGGGGTTTTCCCCATGAACACAAGACACAACAATAATACAATAGAAATTCCTAAAGGACACATAATGGACACAAGAGGACACAAAATAGGAACACAACAATGGGGGTCATTCCTATGGTTAAAACCTTCCTAAATGCAAAATGGAGAAATAAAAGAGAAGGAAATATTACCTAAAGGAGAGAAAATCCTAGGAGAAAGGCTTCTTCCTTGGGAAAGCTTGAGAGCACTTGGGGAAGAAGACTTCTCAAAGAAAGGAAATGAGATGGGAGTCCTATTAGGGCCGGCCACAATGGTTATATCCCCCCTTCATTGAATATTACAAGTTTGTCCCTCCCTTAGTTACAAGTGTTTAAAACAATTTTTGGTTAGGGTTTGGGGGTAAAAAGGTCAATAAAAAAAACTCAAAATGGTTAACCTAATAATTAGGATTATGACTAATCTTTCTAACATGACTAATTAAAATGTGGGCCATGGCTAACTAATGCATGGGTCCAACTAGAGTCTAAGTTACCCCGGGTCCCCGTTACAAGTCGGATTGATATAAAATTCGAACCTGACTCAAATAATCCCAAAACAATATCATAAATAATAAAATAATATCAAAATAATTCAAAAAGGTCAAATGCAAAAATATCCTTAGGCCAGAAATGATATTAAAATATCATAATCACATGGTTAGGCTCTAGGTCAAACAGTCTCTAGGGTTTCACTAGCAAAACGTCAAAACCACAAATCATTGATTTAAATAATTTTAAAATGATTAAAAATCACCAAAACTCATATCATGAATTAAATATCATTATTAAAATAATTATAACACGAAATTTTAAAATTACCCTCATTTGGAAAACTGGGTGGTACAACTCTACCCACCTTAGAAAAATTTTGTCCTCGAAATTTAAGATCGATAGTACACCTTCTAGAGCCTCTAACCTACCCAATATCTAAGGTAACACTTCCTAACACTGGAATAATAAACGAACATCTAAATAGTGTCAATCTAGGAATACCTCCAATACTGCTCTGCTGTATGGCGGTAATGGAACTTCAATAAAATATGGACTGGAACCTATATCCAAGGGACTGGACCTATTTTAAAGTGGTCTTAACTAAGGATGAAAAGGAACTGATCATAGGCTATAGGTATGCTCAAACTATTATCTTCCTATTAACCATCTATTAATACATTCTATTACCATAGGAATGATGCATTACTAAGACATATAGGCCCCTATCTCTCATAACACATTTATACTCACCAAAAGACTAGTACATCCTATCAAGGCTGATACTATAATCTCTCATAAATCTCATAAATCTCATAAGCTAATATTTATAGACACACATCCCCACATCAAGGACTAACCTATATATATCTACAACTGATACTAATGGGGTGACGTCCCTATTTTCCAACAATCAAGGTCTAAATTTTTTTATCTAAATCATGCAATTTGAAGGAATAGTACACAAGGTCAGGGCATACCGTAGCAATTGGAAGTCTCACCTAGGTACACTAATCATTCTAGGTCAAAACAGTACTATGGTATCAACACACAAACAATCTAGGGTGTCCTAATTGGGAAGGTAAGGGAACAACAATCATCAAGGTTGTAGGGCTGTCTACCATCCTATATAAAATTGGTCATTAACAAGCAACTAAGAAATTATTAAAAGGTTACTATTCCTTATAATGGCAAAAATTAAAAATTTAGGCACAACAAATCACAAATAGATTTTTGTCTTGACACGATCTAAGTTGATCAATTTTGGAATAAAATAAGATTTGGGCAAGAAGGGAAATCAATGAAATCAAAGTATGAGCACGAGCATCCAATGATGGAGGTTCAAATCATGATTAAATTTAATTCGACTGAGTACGAATACGAGGTTCATAGGCGATGAAAAGATTTCAAGAAGAATTGTCAAGGCTGTCGTGAATGAGACTCTAGGGTCAAGTTTAACTATGTCTCCATTCTCGTAGATTGATACATGAAAAAGTGAACCAAAGTGCAATAGGTTGATCAGACCATCATGTACCGGTTCTGATTAGACAATATGTTAGTGGGTGGCCACCCAATAAAATATGTCATGACCAAGCTCGAAAATAGATAAGCTTGCAAAACTAAGGCTAATTTAGCAGCACAAGATATAAGGGTGGTAATGATGAAAGGAATTACATAATCCAAGGTTCTTAACCAAACGGGTCAAGTAATCAGATAAGGTACAAGGTTAAGCATATAAGGAAACAAGCAGAACACCATCACATGTCGGGTCAAAAGAATTGAGTCAAGGCTGGATTTCTAATTGAAATAAGAAAAAAATTAGTATAATGGTAGAGGTTATAGTTTAGCCAGTTGACCAGAAAATCATATCAAGAAAATAGAGTACAAGAAGACAGGTTTTAGTGGGACATGATATACCTAAACGAAGGTGAGCTCGTCTAGGTCTTGCATATAAGATTTGTTGGAGGGTAACAGTTAGTATTAAATTCCGAATATCAAAGTCACGATAAGAAATGTCAAAGGATCTCAATTAGAAAGTGGGAGTTCAAGAGGTGGTAATTAATGCACAAAAATAATGAAGATCGAGTTAGTCATCTGCTTCTGATACCCTTAAGTTCATCTGGTCATAACTTGCCAATCATATCTTTACCTCACAAGTCTCCATATAAAAATTTAACCTTTACTTGAACCCTTACCATGACTACCATAGGCAATTCCTGATTTCCAAACATCACTCATGAAGCATAGCCCTCACATTTAGAAATCAACATTAACCATTTATTTAAATTTCCAAGTTCTTTCACCTTGTCTTAAATTTGACCCAAAACCTTTAAATCCCGTTTACGAATTCCTTGAACTTGTTCAAATTGTTCTCCTCGTATTACTTAATTTAAATCTCTACGCCTTACAAAACTTATCTTCCATCAAAAATTAACTTCCGTATTTTCTTCGACATATACCCTTGAATATTATTTTCCTAACAATATTTCACAACAATCTCTAAACTTCCATAACTTTGTGTTCTCTCTATCCCTAGTCATTTCTCACAACATCTTGTTCAATATCCTTATTAAACACAATTAACTTCTCTTTTCCATTACTAACCTTCCACATAGCCTTAGGGTAAACCTCCTAAGAATTAATAACCAGAATTTCGTGGTTCTCCAATCTAGGTGACCTTGAATATCCTTATCTATTTTGAATACACCTATAAACTATCTCATAACCCCAAAATTTTCTATAAATGTGATTGTTTCCAGATTGGCAGTATACATCTCTTTATTCTATTCGAGACATTTACCACATTTCTATCTCAAGTTTCCATATGGAACAGTCCACATTTGATTTCCTTTAGATCATCATATAATAACCAGTTACGTCTTCTCTGAGCTACATTATTTACATCACTTCCTTAGCCTTCCCCATGCAAAAGATACGAAGATTTAAGGGTTTCGAAGTACATCTGGTAGGGATGACAAGATATGGGTAATTAATGTAATGAGACAGAGTTTAAGATAAGAGGTAAATAAGAATACAAGAGAATAATTGTAAAACTCCTAAATTTCTACTATTTTTTTATTTATTAAAATTAGTACTGATTTAAAATTTTGTATTGTACGTCGCGTAGTCGTATTTTACGTCGCGCACGAAATTTTATTTTTCAAAATTGCTCGACGAGTGCGATTATGTGCGAGCGTACATATTTTTGAAAATATTATTTTTCTATTTTTAAGGTTTCAAAATAATATACATAATAATTATTTTGGTTATCGTTCCAAAAATTTTCAAGTTTGTTATTTTATTTATAAAGTCTTTCATTTCTCATAATTATTAATAATAAATAATATTTATAATGTATGCTAGAAAAGCATAATTATGAGAACATCATTTTGTACCTACATATATATTTCATAATTATCTATTAGCCTATTTTAAATAAAAATATAATTTTCAAGATTTATTAATATTAATATTTTATTATTTAAAAAGATATTTGAAAATATTTATTATTTTTGAAATTATTATTATTGGTATTTTGAAAAATGTTTGGAAGTTATTGTGACCATTTAAATCTTGATTTGATTTTTTTAAATTATTTAAATAGATAAATATTTGAAGATTTGATTTATCCTAGTCGATTTTGAACTAAAATTTAATTTGATTTAAATTAGAATTTTATTTAGTTTTGGATTTGGTTTTTAAATTAAGTAGAAGAATTATCTATTGGGTTTTAAATAGTCCTAGTTCCTATCCAAATGGGAATTCCCACATCCTATAAATAGGCAGGTACTCCTCCATAAATTGCTACCATTCACAAATTCCACAACAAAATTTTCCACCAAGTCCGTGCATCGTGTCGGTGACCATCCAAAGTCTTATTCCACTATGTTTTACACATACAAATTTATCTCCCGTGTCGGACACACCCCGACACTAATAAATCCCTAGTTCCTAATCTAACCCTAACCACTCCAACACAGCCGCCTTGCCTTCCTGTCAAAGTTCGTCGTCACAACCACTCCCCCGTCCACAAATCCAGCATACCGAACCAGAGACATCACGCCATCACCCTCACCACATTCCCCCGACACCACCCGCTGCCACCACCATTGCCACGACCATAGTCATCACCTTCGCCACCGCCGACCGATACACCACCCGCAGCCAACACCAAGCAGCCCAACCACCAACCAAACCCGGACCTCCCCCGACGTGTCCGGCAATACGACGTGTCCCCAAAAATCCAAACAATATAAAATCCTTACCTCTGTCACCGCACCGGAGCGCCGCGGTCAGCCGACCTCGCCTCGGCGCAGCTCGTCCTCGAGCACAGGGGCCGCTGTCTCCTTGCGTCGCGACCAGGACTTCCCGACCACCGTCGCGGTGATCTCCGCCGCGTGTCCAAGCCCTCGCATTGGCCACCCCTACGATCTCCCCTTTCCGAGACCTCCGGCACCCTCTCTCCGCCTCTCCATCACCGCCGGGACAGCCGGAGCTGCCCCGCTCAGAGCCGCCGGCGGAGCCCCCTTTCCCAGGCGCCGTACGAACCCCAGGCGCGCTGCCGCCGCGTCCCAACCCGGCCGCACCGCGGCGCCGGCGACTCCGCCCCCCGCTTCCTCTTTCCAAGACTCCCTCCGCCTCCACCGTCTTAGCCGAGCCCCAAAACCCTCTTTTTCCGGCGCAGCTTCATCCCACTCCGCTCTGACCCTTCGCCGCTCTCCGCTCTCCGGAAAACCCCCATCACCGCCTCCGCTTCTCCGCAAGGCCGACGTCGCGCCAGCGCCTCCGCGCACCGCCTCCATCCCGACGAACGCCGCGCGCCCTTCTCCCTTTCCTCACCGCCGGCGCAGCCCTTTCCGACCTCCCTCAGCCACATCTCCCCCTCCGTCTTCCTCCCACTCCACTTCCGACCACACCGCCCTTTCGAACCCCCAATTTTTGCACTGCCGCTCCTCCCTCCGGCCAGCGGCGGACGGACCGCCCGCCCGCTCCCGCTTCCCTCTTCCTCTTCCTCTATCTCGTTCCTTTCTTTTTTTTGTTTTCTTTTTCTTCTTGTTTCCTCTCTCAAGTGTTTTGTATGGAGCTTTGGCATGGGCATTGGGACCCCCACATTTAGGCGGGTGGGGAGTCCCGAGACAACAGCTCGAGCTAAAAACTTCCATGTTCTGTTCTTTCAGTAGCCGAATTATTATTATTATTGTTATTATTATTATTATTATTATCATTTATCATAATTTATTGTCAGTATTATTATTATTATTATTATTATCATTTATCATTACTATTATTATTATTATTATTATTATTATTATTATTATTAATTATTATTAGTTAGTTATTATTATTATTTAAGGATGTTGCTAGCTGCCATTAGTATTTGTTAACAAGTATATCTATCTCTGTAATTTATTGCAAGTATTATTATTATGGTATTTATTATTTATTCATTTAATAATGCTACTATTATTTATTTAAGTATAATAAATTTTGCTAAAAAAAATTATCATTTTCCTAATAAAATTTTGTGTTGACTCAAACTTGTATTTCTAGATTTTACGAGTAATTATTTAAATATTTTAAATAATAGTTTTATTTGTATGTGATTTTCAAATATAGTTTTTACACCTAGAAATGTTATATTAACAAGACTTGGAGTTTTAGCCTAAAAACATTGTTATTATTTTCAAGCATGTACTTTAACTAAAATTAATTTTACTAATATAGTTTCCAAATATTGTAGATATCTTCTAAAAACCACATATATTATTTATCTAGATTTTTCTTCGGCTATCCTTCCGTCCGTAACCAAATTCCATTACTCTTATTCCCTCGCCAATATGTCCTTCCTCCTATCAACCCTAACCAAATTGACTGTCCTGGACACGATGGAACTGTCCGTGCCACCATCAGAGGTCACCTTGCATAGTTGTTACACCGAAGTTGCAGTTCGTGTCACCGTGATCATTGCAGCACACCAGGCGTACTACCAGGCAAGACACCTTGCCTTCACTGTTTAATTTCTTGCTCAATATCATGCATGTTTTTACTTATTCTAAAAAATATAAATTGTACTTGCAAATTATTATATTTTAGTTGCATATAGCTTAGAGTTAAGGGACCACCTTTGTTTGTGTCGCATTCATTGGCCCGACACTTGTGTATCACGAGACACGAGTCTCATATAGATCTCGGACGTACGTATCGACTGGCCATCGGTGCGCACATGCCGTGCGATAGGAAATAACTGCTAATTAGTTATGGTTGTCTAGAAGACTTAGCGACTTAGCAGTTATTAGGAATATCATGATGTAGATTCAGCACGAGTAGTGCATGGGGAGGGTGGAGACAGTTATTAGGCGTATGGGCTTTCACACCTTTACTTTTCTCTGGATGCCATTTGTGACTCAGTCGAGAGACTAGTGGCCGTGCATTTATTTACTTTTCTCTAGATGCCACTAGTGCCTCGGTTGAAACACAAATGTGCCGTGCATTTACTTTTCTCTAGATGCCGTTAGTGACTCACCCAAGAGCTAGTGGCCGTGCATTTATTTTTCTCTGGATGCCCCTTAGTTCTCGTTCGAGTGCTAATGGGCCGTGCATTTACTTTTCTCTAGACGCCACTAGTGCCTTGGTTGAAATGCTAACGTGCCGTGTTTCTAGCTTCGGGAGCCCTTGTGTGGAACGTTGTCTTCAAAGTGCATCTACACCTAGAATGGTTAAGGACCTTTATTTGTTTAGTCGTATATATACTTTTATGTTGAGCTTCTATTATTCAGTTAATGGCATGATATTATGTGTCTTGTTACGTCCCTCTGAGGACCTGGTTGTCTTGCCAGGTGTGTGCTATTATCTTTCGCAGGTGTTCTAGCTTTAGCCGTGTTCATCGTTATTTCTTCGAGGATGATTGCGCTTGGATCGTCTTCGCTCCGCTCGCCAAATTTTATTTCTTTTTCCATGTATTTTCTCTTACTTGTTGGTAGTGGGTTTGTCTCCGCCCAACATATTGTATCAAGACAATTCATTATCTTTATATGATGTCTTTTATTCAATTATTTTGTGTGGATGAGATTAGTTATGGTTCTACTGTATTTTACAGCTTATGTATTTATACGAGGCTACCATATATTGGAGTATACTTCGTATGAATACAGCTGGCATATCTATGTTCTTAGTCCTACGTATTTTGGGACTGGGGCGTTATATGTTTTTGTGGTGGCCCATGCAGGTCAAGATAAATTGTTTGGTTACTTTACCGTACCAAGCAAGCCTGCGTATAGGATTAGAAGTCTAGGGTCTCATCCACATACTTGACTCTTTCCTAGATTTTATCTACCGTTTGACTCATCAATTGCATCTTGCTTGCTCTCTTCCATCCCTATTCTTATCTGTCCTTCGTGCTTGCTAGAGATTGACCCTACTAGTTAGTTGTCCCAAAACACCATTAGTTTAATTCTTTAAGTTGGGTAGAATACCTTATGAACTAGCAACCCTTTGACCTAGTGACCTATATTAGCAAGCTTATTTAGATCCTAGAATCTAGAGGACCTAACCCGTCTAGCCAACCAAGGACTTGGACAAAAAGACTATAGGGCGACTGTATGACTTAGAATCATTATACCTTCTTTAAATCTTAATCTCTCGTGCCAATGTATTTATCATTTTGACTAATGATGCTAAAGTAGCCTAGTTTTTGCAAGCTTATTCCTTATCGAGCTTGTCCAAGGCATATGTTAATTGGGTCGCTCCCACTAACGTATTGTCTACTCAGAACCGGTGCATGATGGTCTGATCAACCAGTGCACTTTAGTTCGCTTTTATCTATCGTCTACGTGGATGGGGACATAGCTAAACTTGTCCTCTAGAATTCCATCCACGACTGCCTTGACAATTCCTTTGAAATTATTCGATCGCCTTTGAACCACGTATTCGTATTCACCTCCTTCGAACTCTATATTGCTTTCGCCTTCACCTATTTTAGGAGGACGAAGCGTTATACTAGAACCTTCTATCTACTATGACCATACTCACTCGATGTTGTTATAACTTCATCCTAAACTACTCGTCCTTCTCTCGGCCCAATCAAGACCCTATAATCACTTAATTCAAGTGAATCTATTTCGTACTCTAAATCATGACTCTCATTCATTACCCATGACCATACCGTATTATTTTTCTATGATCTAGATCGTGATTCTTACATCATGATTTGTTATCGATTATTTCCCATCGAAACCCCCATGTGTCTTCTCGCCCCCCTATGAATTTTAAATTATCGAAACCCCCTTGTGTCTTCTCAACCCCCTACTAAATCCTTAATTTCGAGGACGAAATTCTTTAAAGTTGGGTAGGATGTAAAACCCCTAAATTTCTACTATTTTTTTTATTTATTAAAATTAGTACTGATTTAAAATTTTGTATTGTACGTCGCATAGTCGTATTTTACGTCGTGCACGAAATTTTATTTTTCAAAATTGCTCGACGAGTGTGATTATGTGCGAGCGTACATATTTTTGAAAATATTATTTTTCTATTTTTAAGGTTTCAAAATAATATACATAATAATTATTTTGGTTATCGTTCCAAAATTTTTCAAGTTTGTTATTTTATTTATAAAGTCTTTCATTTCTCATAATTATTAATAATAAATAATATTTATATTGTATGCTAGAAAAGCATAATTATGAGAACATCATTTTGTACCTACATATATATTTCATAATTATTTATTAGCCTATTTTAAATAAAAATATAATTTTTGAGATTTATTAATATTAATATTTTATTATTTAAAAAGATATTTAAAAATATTTATTATTTTCGAAATTATTATTATTGGTATTTTGAAAAATGTTTGGAAGTTATTGTGACCATATAAATCTTGATTTGATTTTTTTAAATTATTTAAATAGATAAATATTTGAAGATTTGATTTATCCTAGTCGATTTTAAACTAAAATTTAATTTGATTTAAATTAGAATTTTATTTAGATTTGGATTTGGTTTTTAAATTAAGTAGAAGAATTATCTATTGGGTTTTAAATAGTCCTAGTTCCTATCCAAATGGGAATTCCCACATCCTATAAATAGGCAGGTACTCCTCCATAAATTGCTACCATTCACAAATTCCACAACAAAATTTTCCACCAAGTCCGTGCATCGTGTCGGTGACCATCCAAAGTCTTATTCCACTATGTTTTACACATACAAATTTATCTTCCGTGTCGGACACACCCCGACACTAATAAATCCCTAGTTCCTAATCTAACCCTAACCACTCCAACACAGCCGCCTTGCCTTCCTGTCAAAGTCCGTCGTCACAACCACTCCCCCGTCCACAAATCCAGCATACCCAACCAGAGACATCACGCCATCACCCTCACCACGTTCCCCCGACACCACCCGCTGCCACCACCATTGCCACGACCATAGTCATCACCCTCGCCACCGCCTACCGACACCAAGCAGCCCAACCACCAACCAAACTCGGACCTTCCCCGACGTGTCTGACAATACGCCGTGTCCCCAAAAATCTAAACAATATAAAATCCTTACCTCCTGCCACCGCACCGGAGCGCCGCGGTCAGCCGACCTCGCCTCAACGCAGCTCGTTCTCGAGCACAGGGGCCGCTGTCTCCTTGCGTCGCGACCAGGACTTCCCGACCACCGTCGCGGTTATCTCCGCCGCGTGCCCAAGCCCTCGCCTTGGCCACCCCTACGATCTCCCCTTCCCGAGACCTCCGGCACCCTCTCTCCGCCTCTCCATCACCGCCGGGACAGCCGAAGCTGCCCCGCTCAGAGCCGCCGGCGGAGCCCTCTTTCCCAGGCGCCGTACGAACCCCAGGCGCGCTGCCGCCGCGTCCCAACCCGGCCGCGCCCCGGCGCCGGCGACTCCGCCTCCCGCTTCCTCTTCCCGAGACTCCCTCCGCCTCCACCGTCTTAGCCGAGCCCCAAAACCCTCCTTTCCCGGCGCAGCTTCGTCCCACTCCGCTCCGACCCTTCGTCGCTTCCCGCTCTCCGGAAAACCCCCATCACCCGCCTCCGCTTCTCCGCAAGGCCGACGTCGCGCCAGTGCCTCCGCGCGCCGCCCCCATCCCGACGAACGCCGTGCGCCCTTCTCCCTTTCCTCACCGCCGACGCAGCCCTTTCCGACCTCCCTCAGCCACGTCTCCCCCCTCCGTCTTCCTCCCACTCCACTTCCGACCACACCGTCCTTTCGAACCCCCGATTTCCGCACTGCCGCTCCTCCCTCCGGCCAGCGGCGGACGGACCGCCCGCTCCCGCTTCCCTCTTCCTCTTCCTCTATCTCGTTCCTTTCTTTTTTGTTTCCTCTTTCTTCTTGTTTCCTCTCTCAAGTGTTTTGTATGGAGCTTTGGCATGGGCATTGGGACCCCACATTTAGGCGGGTAGGGAGTCCCGAGACAACAGCTCGAACTAAAAACTTCCATGTTCTGTTCTTTCAGTAGCCAAATTATTATTATTATTATTATTATTATTATTATTATTGTTATTATTATTATTATTATTATCATTTATCATAATTTATTATCAGTGTTATTATTATTATTATCATTTATCATTACTATTATTATTATTATTATTATTAATTATTAGTTAGTTAGTTATTATTATTATTTAAGGATGTTGCTAGCTGCCATTAGTATTTGTTAACAAGTATATCTATCTCTGTAATTTATTGCAAGTATTATTATTATGGAATTTATTATTTATTCATTTAATAATGCTACTATTATTTATTTAAGTATAATAAATTTTGCTAAAAAAATTATTATTTTCCTAATAAAATTTTGTGTTGACTCAAACTTGTATTTCTAGATTTTGCGAGTAATTATTTATAAATATTTTAAATAATAGTTTTATTTGTAAGTGATTTTCAAATATAGTTTTTACACCTAGAAATGTTATATTAACAAGACTTGGAGTTTTAGCTAAAAACATTGTTATTATTTTCAAGCATGTACTTTAACTAAAATTTATTTTACTAATGTAGTTTCCAAATATTGTAGATATCTTCTAAAAACCACATATATTATTTATCTAGATTTTTCTTCGGCTATCCTTCCGTCCGTAACCAAATTCTATTACTCTTATTCCCTCGCCAATATGTCCTTCCTCCTATCAAACCTAACCAAATTGACCGTCCTGGACACGATGGAACTGTCCGTGCCACCATCAGAGGTCACCTTGCATAGTTGTTATACCGAAGTTGCAGTTCGTGTCACCGTGATCATTGCAGCACACTAGGCGTACTACAAGGCAAGATACCTTGCCTTCACTGTTTAATTTCTTGCTCAATATCATGCATGTTTTTACTTATTCTAGAAAATATAAATTGTACTTCAAATTATTATATTTTAGTTGCATATGGCTTAGAGTTAAGGGACCACCTTTGTTTGTGTCGCATTCATTGGCCCGACACTTGTGTATCACGAGATACGAGTCTCGTATAGATCTCGGACGTACGTATCGACTGGCCATCGGTGCGCACATGTCGTGCGATAGGAAATAACTGCTAATTAGTTATGGTTGTCTAGAAGACTTAGCGACTTAGCAGTTATTAGGAATGTCGTGATGTGGATTTAGCACGAGTAGTACATGGGGAGGGTGGAGACAGTTATTAGGTGCAGGGGCTTTCACACCTTTACTTTTCTCTGGATGCCATTTGTGACTCAGTCGAGAGACTTGTGGCCGTGCATTTATTTACATTTCTCTAGATGCCACTAGTGTCTCGGTTGAAACACAAATATGCCGTGTACTTACTTTTCTCTAGATGCCGTTAGTGACTCACCCAAGAGCTAGTGGCCGTGCATTTATTTTTTTCTGGATGCCCCTTAGTTCTCGTTCAAGTGTTAATGGGCCGTGCATTTACTTTTCTCTAGACACCACTAGTGCCTTGGTTGAAATGCTAATGTGCCGTGTTTCTAGCTTCGGGAGCCCTTGTGTGGAACGTTGTCTTCAAAGTGCATCTACACCTAGAATGGTTAAGGACCTTTATTTGTTTAGTCGTATATATACTTTTATGTTGAGCTTCTATTATTCAGTTAATGGCATGATATTATGTGTCTTGTTACGTCCCTCTGAGGACCTGGTTGTCTTGCCAGGTGTGTGCTATTATCTTTCGCAGGTGTTCTAGCTTTAGCCGTGTTCATCGTTATTTCTTCGAGGATGATTGCGCTTGGATCGTCTTCGCTCCGCTCGCCAAATTTTATTTCATTTTCCATGTATTTTCTCTTACTTGTTGGTAGTGGATTTGTCTCCGCCCAACATATTGTATCAAGACAATTCATTATCTTTATATGATGTCTTTTATTCAATTATTTTGCGTGGATGAGATTAGTTATGGTTCTACTGCATTTTACAGCTTATGTATTTATATGAGGCTAGCATATATTGGAGTATACTTCGTATGAATACAGCTGGCATGTCTACGTTCTTAGTCCTACGTATTTTGGGACTGGGGCGTTACAATAATGGCGATAAAGAATAATGAAGATATGTTCCTTCTCATCGGTTCAAACGAGAGGAACCCATCAAGCTTAAATTCAATAGCAAGGAATGAGGGTGAATCCAAACAAGAGGAAAGGAATTCCAATTAAAGTTCAAAATGAGTTTCTCAGGGGTCGTCCCAGAAATCTCTCAAAGAATCCTAAGTGTGATTGAGTACCTTGGATTTGAAAATATTAATCTAAATACAAAATTAAATCAACAACTACAAAATTTTATCAAAATCATCAACTAATACCAGGATTCAAAGTTCTACAATGAATCCACAAAATCAAATTCAAACAAGGAAAAAGGTAAATCAAAACAAGGAAAATGAGTTTAAATCGGAATTCAAAATGAGATTCTCAAGGGTCATCCCAGGAATCTCTCAAGGAATCCTAACAGTGATTGAGTATCATCTCATCCTAACATCTTAATTTATATATCCTATAGTAGGCTCGTAGTAGTACAACTAAGTCATTGCGCTACTACGAAATCGTACTAATACGAATCTTGACCTGCATGGGCCACCACTAAAAATGTGTCACGACCCGCACCCACTGTTAGGGTACGAGAACGTAACAACGCCCAGCCTACGCCGCAGTATCGGCGGTAGAACGCTGTCCTAGATCTCAATGCATCTAACAATATAAGACTAAACAGTTTATACTCTCCGAATGGGGGTGACATAGCAGAATGTAAACTCAATCACATCTAAGGTAGAGCATAAAGGAAGATAGATAAAATATGAAATCGAAAAGAGATACAACAGATAGAAGTCTAAGTGTCTAAGATACAAACTCAGAATACATCGCAAAACTCAAATATAGTAATCCATAAATATAACTCAAGAAGACTGAAAATAAACTATAAGCAAAAATCCTAGATATCTATGCAACCTCTACTGTCTCCTATAGACTAGCAGAAAACCTCTAGGCTATCTGTAAAATTTATCAACGGGTCCAGTCAGGACTGGAGTGAGCACAGTACATCTCAACAGATCATAGCAGGTTAGAAAATATAATCATACAGTAAAATAAGATACAAGATCTGAAGGAAATACAGTATGTAAACAGAGAAAGAGAACTGTAATAGAAATATCTACTATAAGTAGAGAGCTAACAGTGGCTAGTGAGTCAGAGTACAATATAAACATGTGAATGGCATAGGAGATTCTGGGAACTATACTATGGAGTGATTCTGGGAACTGCACTACTTGGATATTATTCACATGTTTACTTCTACTCCCCCGTACCCCCAATCAATACATAAGGATCCAACCAGGTTATGTTATGATTCCATGCAAAGGCCCATAAGGGGTGATACATGGATAGCCCATAAATGGATGATTCTGGGAATGCCCACAATGGGGTGATTCTGGGAATGCCCATAAATAGGTGATTCTGGGAAGACTCTGTGATCATGAGAGTACATGTCACAAGTGATCGAAGAACCGTGAAGCATAGTGATACACCATGTAAGTGAAACGCACAGAACATGTAGTATACGATGCTTCCTGAGGGGATAACATCTCAAGAAAGGATCCATATAGTACTAATCCGTGTTACCAACGTGACAGCATCAAGTATAGTAATCTAAAGCAGGAAAATAATTCTAACAGGATATAAAATGATCAGAGAATGTACTCGCCTGATATCTGAATGTCCAAGGTAAAGATACTGTCCATGGAGAGGTGTCTGGCTCCTAATTAGAACAGCACAAGTCATAACATATCCAGAAGGATAATATAAAGTACTACAATACATTCTACATGAATCTAGGTCAAACTAGGCCAAAGTCAACCCTTGGTCAACTCTGGTCAACTGTACTAGTCAAACTAGGTCAAGCTAGGTCATGTCCTAACCCAGCAAGTCTTACTAGGCCTAACCAAGACTATCCTAGCAAGCACACATCAATACAAGGCTATACAAGCCAACATACACCCAACTCTATATAGCATGCAATTATTCAATACTCAAATAGGCAAGAATTCACATTGGATATACACTAGATAATCTATTACTTTAAGCTATATATGTCTACACATATATACACATGCATATATTGGTATTCAACATTAGGTCTATAATCATGGCATTTCAAATGGTTATATAAACTTATATATTATAACACAATATGCTAACATATATATAATATACATACATAGCTAAGTTAATTGTATTCATAAATACTTATTTAAGAGGCTATGTGTGTGTATGTGAACATAGAAAAGGGGCAAGTGAGGGTTAAATGGGCATACATAGTGTATACATATCAAAGAGTGTCAAAGTGTAAGTGAACAAAGTGTCAAGTGTGATAGTGTCAACAGAGTGTAAGAGGTACATGAGGTAATATAGGATTTGTGTTAACATAGAACATTACATCTCATTAACTTGTATATTGCATACATTACATCTATTATTACATTACATTCATGCTTACATTCATTCATCATTCATTTATTCTCTTGCACTACTATATGCACCATACATTACGTACTATGGAACCTACATATTTATTACAAGCCATACTTATACATGCTTACATTAGATAGGATACTTATACCTCATACATCATTTATTTAACCATTTACTCATGCTTGTATTATCTATTTAATTACATAATGTATACATTAACATGGGTTAAAATCAAATAGAACATTATATTACACACAAGGGTGCACAAAATGCATATGCCGAATAGTAACTCCTACTAATAATCAATACTGTACCATCTCAGCATGAATTAAAATCTTGGATTAAAGTATGTTATAGATCTATGTGTTAGCTTTCTGAAACTTCAAACGGATCGCATTTTCGTTTCCGGAAACTCCCGGAATCTCGAAAACACCAAGAACGCGTTTGTCTTTCGTACAGCTGACACTCAAATAATTCTTCAGAAAGTTACAGAAATAATTAGGCCTATTAATACATGTTTTTGGAAAGCAAACTTCAATACGCTTCTTTTAAAAAAAAATGGGAGATTAAACCGAGCTTTGAGCTAGAAGTTATGACATTTCTAAGTTAGGGCTGAAATTAAAAACGTGGATAAAAATCATGACGGATTTAGATAGTTTGAGCCAAAAGAATACACAATATATATCCTAATTATCCACAACAATAATACAATAATAATATGAGGAACCACACTCACAAACTTGATTATATAATCATCATGAACCATTTATTACATATATAAATATAGATACACTCTCATTACAATATATATATATATATATATATATATATATATATATATATATATATATATATATATATATATATATATATATATATATATATTTATATAGATACACTCTCATTACAATATATATATATTTTTTTTTTTTTTTTTTCATTACAATATATATATATATATTTATATATATATATATATATATATATATATATATATATATATATATATTTATATAGAAAAAATATATATATATATTTATATAGATACACTCTCATTACAATATATATATATATATATATATATATATATATATATATATATATATATATATATATATATATATACATACACAAATCTATATATGTAACATGAACACATCTATAAGAGATACATGAATGAAATGTAAAGTACTCAAGAACACATCTCTACATATTCAAATCTGAGATTTAATATGAATTAATTCATTTAATCAATATTTTAAATATAAAGTGTGTCCAAGTTTAGGGATTTTTTCCATGAACTCAAGACACAACAATAATACAATAGAAATCCCTAAAGGACATATAATGGACACAAGAGGACACAAAATAGGGACACAACAATGGGGGTCATTCCTATGGTTAAAACCTTCCTAAATGCAAAATGGAGAAATAAAAGAGAAGGAAATATTACCTAAAGGAGAGAAAATCCAAGGAGAAAGGCTTCTTCCTTGGGAGAGCTTGAGAGCAGTTGGGGAAGAAGACTTCTTAAAGAAAGGAAATGAGATGGGAGTCCTATTAGGGCCGGCCACAATGGTTATATCCCCCCCTCATTGAATATTACAAGTTTGCCCCTCCCTTAGTTACAAGTGTTTAAAATAATTTTTGGTTAGGGTTTGGGGGTAAAAAGGTCAATAAAAAAACTCTAAATGGTTAACCTAATAATTAGGATTATGACTAATCTTTCTAACATGACTAATTAAAATGTGGGCCATGGCTAACTAATGCATGGGTCCAACTAGAGTCTATGTTACCCCGGGTTCCCGTTACAAGTCGGATTGAGATAAAATTCGAACCCGACTCAAATAATCCCAAAACAATATCATAAATAATAAAATAATATCAAAATAATTCAAAGAGATCAAATGCAAAAGTATTCTTAGGCCAGAAATGACATTAAAATATCATAATCACATGGTTAGGCTCTGGGTCAAACAGTCTCTAGGGTTTCACTAGCAAAACGTCAAAACCACAAGTTATTGATTTAAATAATTTTAAAATAATTTAAAATCACCAAAAATTATATCATGAATTAAATATCATTATTAAAATAATTATAAACATAAAATTTCAAAATTACCCTCATTTGGAAAACTGGGTGCTACAGATATTCTTGCTGATACCTTTTTTTGACTTGACATTGTTTGATTACTTACCTGCAGGTATATATATGAAGTCATATTATGTTGCTTTTACACTTCTATTATTAGTTCTGAATGATATGTGTTTGTAAAGTTACTCTAATATAAATGCTTGCATCAATTCATAAGCCTAGTATACCTTTCTATGTTCTTTTTGTGGTATATAGTGGATTCTATTTAACAGATGAGTGTTACCTAGTTTAGAGCCATCTTAGTGGCTTGTGAAGTGAAATAGTTAAAGAAACTATATGCATACCTATTTGACTTCTCATTGACAAATCTGTAATAAATATAGAAAACTTATACTTTGATGTGCTCTATATAATTTTATTCTTTATTTTGTGCAGAGCTAATGATGAGTGCCGAGTGATGCTTGGAAGAGTTGGATGCTAATAAGAAATATCACTAGTAGTAATCTGATTTATTATGTAGTAGACATAGTTCTCTTAAACAAATTTGAAACTAGTTATGTAACATTTTATTGACACTTAATGAATTTGAGATGTTTTAATAAATTATTTTTGGCAGAACAAAATTTTATGAATCGTGAAATTAGTTTTGGTTGATTATTTGAATATATATATATATATATATATATATATATATATATATATATATATATATATATATATATATATATATATATATATATATAATATATATATAAAATATATATATATATATATATATTTTTATATATATATATATATATATATATATATATATATATATATATATATATATATAATCAATTGATATTTAAAATATTCTGATGATGTTTGGAATGTATTTAAAATGTGTCTTTGAAGAACGTTAAGATGACACCACTAAAGTGTTATGACGTGAATGGCAATTGCATGTTTAGATGATACATAAAAAGTGCCATAAAAAATAATCTATGACATTTACTAACTGCCAATGAATGCTTTTATGACACCTATAAACTATCATAATTTTGACGACACTTATCAGCTGTCATGAGTGTCAAGATGACACCAATAATGTGCCTTGAAATAGACATTACACGACATTAAAAGTGTGTCGTCATAAAATTATTACATGGCACTTTTATAGAGTCGATGAAAGTCAAAAACTTTCTATGACACCCCCTCTAGACAGCACTAGAAAAGTGTCCTGGAAAATCATTAACGACACTTTTTGAGTGTCGTTAAAACACATTTTTGTTGTAGTCCTTATGCTAAGGTACACTAAACACGTACTAGAGTATGACTACATATTGTCATAACTAGGGTTCATGGGATTGCTAAGTTGCTCTCCTAACACATAGGCATTAGGGTTTCTTCCTAATAGGTTCTCCTTGTACAAGTATGATTTATACATACTCAAAGTAAATGAGACAAGTGCTAACCTACACTAGTGGTTATGCAAAGTATGGTTGGGGTCATGCTCAAGTTCATGGGCAACTGGAACCCACTAACACTAGCCATATTCCATGCAACACTATGTTACCATGCTAATCTCAATATTTGCATGCTTACCAAAGTCATGAACACACGTATTCTAGTCATATGGACAACCCTAGCATGGAACAACACATTTCTAATCATGGTATCCACATACAATATGCAAACATGTCAATGCCTAGTCATGGCACAAGTACTACAAATATGTTCATCTAACCATGATCCAATAGTGAACATTTACAACATGAAAATATCCTTATGTGCATAATAAAATGGGGTCACTAGTTCTCATGGAAATAGCTAGTCCTCCTATGCACAACACTTGTGTTCATACTTGGTCATGATATTTCAAATAGTTAAAACATGGTTTTCTGTGCATAAATTCATGATTAAAACATTCTTAAATCTGGAAATAAATTATAAGGATAGGTTATAGCAAGAATTTGTAAGAGGAAACAAAAGTTGAGAGTGCCTAGACATAGCATGTAGCTAGTTCTACACAAGGATCCATCTAATCATACACCTATAAAAATGCAAAATCTTAATATATGACATATATATTCTGAAATTAAAAACAAAAATAATGTTAATATGATGGTTACGACAAAGGTTGTATGGGTTTTATCATGGAAAAGTGATAAGAGCAAGCATGCACATATATCCATCCTAGGTTTTCATTGAAGATCACCTATAAGTGCGGCATAAAATGATGAAGATTTATGAAGAAAATGGTGTAGAACATAAAGGAAAAGATAAAGAACATGAAGAGAGGTTTGAGGAGGAATTAATATAGCTTACCAAGTGGAGAGGAGCTGATGTGGTGCGCCAAGGGATGGAGAAAACAACGGGTATACAGAATGGGTTCAGCCTAGACTATCCTGAGTTATATCTCTTGTTGTGACTGTCAGGCCGTCATAGGGGACGTGGTAGCTCGGAGATGGAGAGGAAAGGAATAGAAAGGTGGTAGGGTGGTTGGTGTTGGTTTAGTAGCAGTTGAAGGCACAACAAGTCAAGAGAAGGGGGAGGGGCTAGTGGGTTCAGCCTGCTAGGGAGGTCGATTGGGGGCTGTTTAGCAGGGTTTTGGATAGAAGAAATGAGTGGGGAAATAATAGAACGTGTGAGGAAGAAGAGGAGGGCTATAGAAATGAGAGGGGGATAGAGTTATGAGTAGTTTAATGGCCTTGATGGAGAGGAAGAAATGGGAAGACGTTATTACTTTCTAAACAATTTCGAATTTCAAAAAACCATTCCTCATTTGTCCTCCCCCCCACGGCTGTCATAATTTGAAATGATACCTATTTTGGGTGGTCAAACCTATTCTAATCGTATTAATTTAGGTCATAGTTAGTTTGGATTCAAGTGAGTTCAAGTGGGTTCAAGTTAGGTTTTGGTTGGGTGAGCCTCATAACTAGGAAATGCGTCTTGGTGATCTGTTGTTGTGTAGGTAGCATATAGGGTTTCATTTGAGTGGGATACAAATGTCACGAGTGTTGTAGGCTTAGTTTAGGTTACGATGATGTAATAGGTTGGAGGCAAAGGGTTGTAGTTGTGTCTCTAATTTTAATTGGAAAGGACATAGGATGCCTGGTATTGGTTATAAATTGGGTTTTGCGTTAGGAATGTTGTGTGATTAAAATGGAGCACAAGGAAGTATATTTTCTCTGTGGCATGAATGTCATGAGTGTAGAGGGCCTCGTCTAGATCATGTATGTGAAGTTCGTTGGGAGGTAATAGCTAGTATTATGCTCCTAATTTCAAAGCCATGGAGAAGGGTATTTAATGGTCATAAAAGAAAGTCTAACCTCTAATTTATTAATCCTATTTAATCCCAAATAAATCCTAATCCTTCACAATCCTAAAATAATTTCAGAGGGCTTAAAATGACTTAGTGTTCAATAATCTCCGACTCGTGCACTTGTTGCACGCCTCAATATGGTTATTCGATGTCAATAGACTTAGTGACCTGTGTTCTCCGATTCGTATACTCGATGCACGCCTCGATACAGTTGTTCAAAGTTTAATGTTTTAGGGTCAATGTTCTACCATCAATGTTCTATCTTAGTGTTTGAAAAACACTATGATTTCAACTTATCTGAACCACACACATGAAAATTCATAAAGATAAAAGAATACAAGATACAAGGGTACATTTTACGAGGGCATGAAGAAGTACGAAAGAAGGGTCAAAGTTCGCCCGTCTTTTACTATTCTGTCGATCGCCTCTCGTCAAGCAGATGCAGCTCGACTCTTTAACTTTGCGATCGATGTGTTGCACGGTCCAACACATCTAACATATCTACACGAGCACTCTGTGTTCCTTCAAACTAATCGGGTGATCCCACCTATCGTGTCCATTCCTCAACTCGTTGCAAAGAACTCTGCACACTACCTGCACATAAAACCAAACCAAATCCATACTTTTTGAAATTGATTTAATACTTCCTAGAATTGAATCTTGTACCTCTTCAAATCAATTGACTCGACGTAATGCGCAGTGCCGTACGGAGCATTACAATAGTAACGTAACCAAAACGATAAATCAGACCTGCACCTGCCACTACTAAAACCATGCCATATCCCAGTCCCAAAATATTAGGAACTAAACATGTGTCGATTTCTAGCTTATACAATCTAACATAGATTTCCTAATTTATTGGATCCTCCTAGATTTACTATATTGTAAAAGTACTAAAGACAACATGATAAGTAGAAAGAATAAACTCATCCATAACACAAATAAGGAATGTAAAGTATATATATCATAGTCAACATGGAGTAACATAATACAAGTACAACAAGAAATAAGTCAGGTGGGAACAAACCCACAATATAAATTGGAAATAAGAACCTGAAAGGAAATACAATAAAATAAAGAGATTCTAGACACAAGTATCTACTAGCTAGATAAGGTACTCCTTGTAGGACCGTTAGGCAACTCTAGGGGGAGTGAATAGAGTGGAGAGGAATAATCTATCAAGTTAAAAATTGTGTACAGTGTGAAGGCAGTTAACAACTACTGTGTATAAGCGTGACATATATATAAATAGTAAGAGTAAAAGAGTGCAAACGCAAACAAAGCGACTTTATCCTGGTTCTCCTCTGAGAGGACTAGAAAAGGCCCGAGAACTCTTGCTCGGAGTTTGATCCACTATTTGAAATAGCAGTTACACCACGTGCTTTGATCCGAAGTGTACGTCGACTTCTTACACCTCATGCTTTGATCCAAAGGGCACGATAACTTCTCAACTTTGAGAAAAACTTGCTGAGCCAAGCTCCTACAACTCTTGAAGACTTCTAAACCAAGATCGCACTTGACACTAGAAGCCTGGAGAGTTGATCTTGGAGATGTGAAGGTTAAGGCTCTGAGGAATAGCTCACTATAGGATAGAAAGATTGAGAAGATATGAGTAAGTAGGAATGGGAAAATCCATGTCTATTTATTGGGTTTTTCTGGACAGAATTCGGCCAGAGTTTGGCCAAAATATTTGACTTTTTTCTGACCGTTGAAGCAAAATTCAGGGATTTCCAAACTGGATGATTATCCAAACTAGGTCAACTGAGTTCAGTCCGAGTTCTGCCGGCTAGTTTTGGTTTGCTTTTGGGCTATTTTGAGTGGATAGGTTTCAGGTTATATTTCAGTAGACATGAGTATGCCAGTGCGACTCGATGTACATAAGTCCTAGACTCAAATAAAATAAAGATTACATAATGAAACACAAGTACAACAAGCAATCATTACAGCATCGTTGAGTCTTCAGTTGGATCATATTATGACATATCAAAATGTGGTTTAGTAAACTGTAAAAATTAAGTTGAATGAGATCGAATAGGCCAACAATTTCCCCCATTTAGATAATTGACAAACTATGAATGATATGGCAAGTCTTTGACGTGCATAACTCCCCCACAACTTGTGGAGCAATTTGATACAACATTGTCGAGCAATTTGATACAACATTGTCAAGCGTCTTTGTCACGTCTTATGCTCTCATCAAAGTATGTCATATCATGTTCTCTCTTCCGTTGTCATTTGATCGAAGTGGCATCCTCCCCCAAAATTGGTGGAATATGTATGACAAGGAAACAAGAGAGTGAAGTAGCATAATAATAATAATAATAATAATAATAATAATAATAATAATAATAATAATAGCCAATAGTCTATTGCAAAAGGTCATAACATTACATTTATTGAATTCAAATACCAAAAACCAAAAACGTACAAAGAAAATAAAGGAAAATAAAGTGATGTGAACTAAGAATATCAGAGAAGAGCAATCTAAACTAGTGCTTTAAGCTTCAAATCCACTTTAATATCTAGTAGCCATCTTGTGCGATTTGGGTCAAAGAAAGCATCTGTAGGATACAGGTATCTCTACACATAAGCATGATAGATGCGACAGCCTGGACGGTTGGGATCTCTGAGTATAGGAAATGGCCAGCTGGATGCTGAGATAGGGTATACTGAATGTCCATCAAGGTGTTTTCATGAGCCTGAGTCTAAAGTGTCTGACGATAATCATAGGCATGATAGCGATCATCTTCTTTTTTAAAGCGATAATGTCGCATAGTCAGGATGGAAGCCATAGTAGCATGTGGCTCAGTTACAGTAGGTGGAGAATCAATAGGTGGATTTGTATTGGAGTTGGAGGAAGACTTATATGGTATAAGGAATGCGGGCTCAATCCTATAAACTCTATTGAGATATAGTGGCTCATCAAGATATTAACATGTTTCAAGAGAAATGTCAAAGAAACAGAAAATGGTTGGCAAGTATATGGCGTAAAGTAATAGATGCCCATTCTAGCGACATTGAACAATTTGAGATATAATAGTTTGTGGAAGATTGAATGGTATAGTAAAATGTAGAGGATATAAAGCCAACATTTCTAAGTAAGAAACTTCATCAAGATAAGTTGTCTTAGGTAGAAAAGTAAAGAAAATGATATGATGCATTTCAAAGAAGTGATTATTCAAATATCGTATATGGAATCATCCGGGTGGACAGTCATGTGGTACACGTAGCAAATTTTTGAAAGAATCCAGAGTGATATTGTTTTCATCTTATGTAATATTGACAAGGGGATCACCTTCAGCAGGTATGCGTAGGATTTTACCCAAATTATTAACATCAAATTCAATGTTGATACCCCGTACTCTTGAAGAAATAGTGTCATTTTAATGTGCTAAGTTGCAATTCGGTCCGAGTTCAATTAATGATCGAGTTTGGTCCGAATTCGGTTCCTTTTTGAACTAGATTTTTAGTGCCAACTTTAATCGATTATTAGATTTCATGACTTGATATAATATTTGGAGTATAAGTGCCAAATGGGCTTTATCAGATCATAAATTCTTGTATAGTCCATATTATCTTGGAGTAGCTGTAGGGACCGGATCCTAGTGAGCGATGGTTCGAAGATGCTTAAGTACCGTGTCGCTTAAGTTAATTACACTTTGTTGATAGAAGAGCCCTTTTGGCATGTATCGAAAATCATCATAACTTTGAAGAATTTTAGATTGAATAAGAATTTAATGCAACTTATATTCTTATATTTATTATAATCAAGAAGTCGTAATTCTCGACGGATAAAGTTGAAACGATATTCGGCTACAGGTTTCGTAAAGATGTCTGCTAATTGATATTCTGTGTCAACAAACTCTAAACATATATCCCCGTGTTGTTGATGATCCCTTAGAAAATGATGTACGATCTTTATATGTTTAGTTCGAGGGAGACATATTGGATTTTTATTAAGATTAATAGTGCTAATGTTATCACAGTAAATATGAATGTTCTTATAGTACATATCAAAGTCTTCTAGGGTTTGCTTCATCCATAAAATTTGTGCACATCAACGTCCTATGACAATATATTCAGCCTTTGTTGTCAACAATGCAACAAAATTTTGCTTCTTGCTAAACCAGGAGACTAGAGACTTTCCTAGGAAATGACAAGTGTCGCTAGTACTTTTTCGATCGACTTTGCATCCTGCAAAATCAACATTCGAATAACCAATAAGGTCAAAGGACATAGTTTTAGGATACCATAGGCCTGCCGTTAAACTTACTTTAAGGTATTGGAGGATATGCTTAACTGCGCACAAATGTGATTCCTTAGGATTAGCCTAATATCTAGCACATAGACATACAAAAAATGTAATATCTGGGCGACGAACAGTTACGTATAACAAACTACAAATCATACCAAGATACTTACGTATATCCGTAGGTTTACCACTTTCATCATAATCAAGCTTTGTTTATGTTTCCATTGGAGTTTCGATAGGTTTTGCGTTATCCATGTCGAATTTCTTAAGCAAATCCTTCGTATACTTATCCTGATAATAAATACGCCTTGTGAATATTGCTTGATTTGTAGTCCTAGGAAGAATGTGAATTCCCCTATCATGCCCATATCAAATTCACTCTGCACAAACTCGTTACATAGCATATCATTAGTAGATCCAAATATGATATCATCTACTTAAGTTTGCACTAACAACATATAATCATCAGTAGATTTTACAAACAGGGTTGTATCAACTTTTTTCTTTGAAAAACCGTTTTCAAGCAGAAAAGAGCTAAGGCGCTCGTACCAAGCTCGTGGGGCTTGTTTGAGCCCGTATAAAGCCTTTGCTAACTTTAATACGTGGTCAGGGTGTTCAAAATCTTCAAACCAAGGGGTTGTTTGACAAAAACTTCTTCTTTTATAAAGACATTTATAAAGCCATTTTGGAAAGCATTTTGACATCTATTTGAAAAGGTTTTAAATTATAAAAACTTGTACAGGTACAAAGCATTCGAATATATTTTAGTCTAGCAACTGGAGCATAAATCTCATAGTAGTCAAAACCTCCTCTTAGTTAGAACCTTGTGCGAAGAGACGTGCTTTGTCGCGTATAACTGAACCATTCTTATTTAATTTATTTAGAAAAAACTATTTAGTGCCACTGATCGGATAATCATTTGGTTTGCTAACGAGTTCCCAAACTTGCTTACGTTAAAATTGGTTGAGTTCCTCATATATAACAGAAATCCAAAACTCATCAGAAAAAGCTTCCATTATGTTCTTAGGTTTTATTTTAGGTTTTATTTAAGAAATGAAAGCAACATTTGCAATGATATCTCTGTTTGATGAACATGTACTTACACCTTTTGATACATCACCTACTACAAGGTCTTCTGGATGATCTGTAGAGAATCTCAATCTCTTGGGTTGACTTTTCAGATGACTTGTTCCGGTTGTATCTTTATGAGTCTTGTTGGTTGTTGGTTTGACATATTCATCGTCACTGTCATTTGGTGCTTGATTGTTAAGTTCATCAAATATGACATTGATTGACTCTTCAACAGTTAGTGATTGCTTATTGACTACTCGATATCCCTTGCATTTGGCAACACAACATAGAAAAGTACCTTTATTGGCCTAGGAGTCAAACATTTCTAGGTTATCCTTAGTATTAAGAATAAAACATTTGTACCCAAAAACCTTAAAATAAATAATTTTGTGAGTTCTATTAAACCAAAGTTCATAGAGAATCTTTTTCGATATAGGTTGAATAAGGACTCTATTCAAAACACGACATATTGTATTTACAACTTCAGCCCAAAAGTATTTCGGAAGATTAAGTTGATTTAACATGGCTCTAGCCATATCACCAAGAGTTTTCTTCTTCCGCTCCATAACACCATTTTGTTGAGGAGTTCTAGGACAAAACAATTCATGAGAAAACCCATTTGAATTACAAAAACTTTTGAAATCACTATTTTCAAATTCGCCTCCATGATCACTTCAGATGCGAGTAATCATAAAACCTTTTTCGTTTTGAATCTTTTTGCAAAATGTAACAAATTCAAAAAATGTCTCATTTTTGTTTGCAAGAAAGTAAAGCCATGTATATCTAAAAAAATCATAAATAATTACATATGCATAAAGCTTACCACTAAGACTTGTGACTATACTAGGATCAAATAAGTCCATATGTAAAAGTTGTAATGGTCTAGAGGTACTTACGCCATTTATTGACTTAAAAGAAGACTTACTAGCTTTATTCTTTTCACAATCGGCACATACCATGTCCTTCTTAAAAGTAATATCCGGTAAGCCTCTTACTAGCTTCTTCGTTGATAGCCATGAAATAGTATCCATATTTGCGTGTCCTAGACACATATGCCATAGTTACCTTTCACTTTGTTGGCATATAGACATCTTCCTACATTGTTAATGTCCTTTGAAAAATAAGATATATATATATATATATATATATATATATATATATATATATATATATTTTTTTTTTTTTTTTTACCTTTCACTTTGTTGGCATATAGACATCTTCCTACATTGTTAATGTCCTTTGAAAAATAATATATATATATATATATATATATATATATATATATATATATATATATATATATTGTCTTCCCTATACCTTCAAAAAGGATATTTCCTGTAGATCTTTCGTAAATAGAATATTTGTCCTTTACGAAGTTAATACCATAACCATGATCAGCTAGATGACCGATGCTAAGTAGGTTAGGTTTTAGTTCTATTTCTAGACAAACATCTTTAATGACAGGATACGAAGGAATACCTACATTACCATTACCAATGATATAACCTCCGAAGGAGATATATTCTTCTTTCTTCATCAATAGAGTTGCAAATAAGTTGGCTTAACCAGTCATACGTCGTGACCATCCACTATCGAGAATCCACTTGCTTTTAACATTAGAAGGTAGGTCTACCTACAAAATAAGTTATATATGTACCTTTGGTGTCTATTTCTTTGAGGGTCCAGCTGTGTTAGTCTTTGGTATCCATGCATATACATTCATATCTACTATTTTTCTAGTTCTACAAAATCTATAGATATGTCCTTTCTTGCCACAGTAATGACATATAGTAGTACTATTAATGCTTGGTGCAATATTATAGATATGAGAGTGTGAAGCAATATTTTGTTTTTTGTATAGATATTTATAGTAGAATACATGATTATGTGACGTCATGTGTTGTGTTTTGCATGCATGTTTGTGTGAAGCATTATACTTTATTGTCAATGTCTTCTTGTGTGTGTTTACTTTGTAGAAGCATGGAAAAGAACAGGAAAATCCATGCAGCTCAAAACAGAGGGAGTCTCATGCGGTTCAAAGAATCTCTCAGAGCTTCATGCGGCTCAGGAGTTTTATGCGGCTCAAAAGATGCCAACATAGCTATGCGGCTCGAGTAAAAGCCACGTGGCCTTATGCGGCTCGCCTCTACAGCTGGCCATTAAGCAGTAGCCTCATTTAATGCTCTGACACAACAAGGCAGCTCTGACAGAAAGGTGAACTAACAGCTCTGATATAAAGCTGCAATGATGACTCTGACATAAAGACGTGCTCCTAGGGAAATAATAAAAATCTTTATAGCAGTCACGATCCATCCATACGGTTCTGACACGTGGTCAGCCTCATGCGGTTCAGGTAGAGTCTACCCCCATATGGCTGCTACTCTCATGCGGCTCGGATCATGGTGGCCATCTTCATGCGGCTCAAATCCTGAGAAGCCACCCCCATGCGGTCGCTACTCTCATGCGGCTCGGATCATAGGGACCATCTCCATGCGGCTCAAATACTGAAAGGCCATGCCCATGCAGCCTTAACATATGGCCAGCCTTATGCAGTTCAGTGGGAAACCACTCTCATGCGACTCAGATTTCGGAGGCCACACCTATACGGCTGCCACCTTCATGTGGTTCAAATCCTGAGGAGCCACCCTCATGCGGCTCTGTCAAGACACCCTGTCCCTGTGGCTCGCGGTTAGGACACATAGCAGAAGATCAGTCCTCCCCCGCGTCCCTACGGCTCGCAGCATGATGATGGTTGGACACGTGGCACCAAATCAATCAGGATTTATCCATTCAGATTTGTTACTATCAATAAATCCCAAAAACCAGATTTAGTACAATCATCATAATTACCCGGATCAAATCAAATTTATTACAATCAAGCAGATTGAACACGTGGCAGGAGATCCGAGCTTGTCATAACAAATTACGAAGGTTCGTGGCAATCAACATTAATTGCCCATACGAATTTGGCGTAATCAACATTAACTGCCCAGATTTGCTGCAATCAAGATTAATGGCCCAGATTAATTGCCAATAAAATAAGATCAAGGAAAATGGTAATTAATCCCCAAACCCTCGACTTTTCAAGGGGCAATCATTGCAAACCCTAATGATCACACCCCACTCCTATAAAGAGCAAGGTGTCATTCCCTTGAAAACCCCCCCGGCTGGAAACATAGAGAGAAAAAGGCACACACAGAAGAGTCTTTCCACATATTCCGAGAGCATTTCTTCATCAGAGCCAAGGCTACATCCGATCGTCCAAGGAGTAAGGCAGAGCTGCCGTCGCTTTCCCGAGCCTCTACCGTCACCCCCAGAATCAAAAATAAACAATCGTACTTAGATTGCTGTACCTAGGTTTTCATTCCTAGGCTTTCTTTGTACGAGCGAGTTTGTATTGTGAGTCTAAGTTCAGTCCTCCTATAAAATTATTCTGCACTTTTACAATCAATGGCAAACACGATGGCGACTCTGCTGGGGACTAGCTTCTCCATGGCTGAGGAGTTGGTGATGTAATCGGACGCAGCCAAACTTGGCTCCACTCAACAAATGCTGGTCTCCCGGTTCGACCAGCAGGCCTTTGAAGAAATGCTCTCCGACGGGGGCGCTGGCCCGGTCCAGCGGCGAGCCCGTACGAAGAAGGCCCGCAAGGAGTGGAGACCCAAATCATTCGCTTCTCCCCAAGCTCTCGAAGAAGTACTCTCTGTTGCTCGAGACAGCGGAGAAGTCTCTCTTGCGGCCCCACTTCAGACCATAGAGGACTCTGCTGTCCCCAAGTCTGGCAGAAAAAAACACTATCATGCTAGACTTGCAGGGGCAAAGAGTAACTCTATGCGGTCCAAGCCGCATAAGGGTGCCAGCCGCATGGAGAAGGCTCGTGCGGCCGCAACCGCCAGCCGCATGGAGAAGACTCATGCGGCCACAGAAGTCAGCCGCATGCAGAAAGCCCATGCGGCCAAAACTGCCAGCCGCATGCAAGCAACCTGCATTGTCACGACTTCCCGCCACATCTCGAAGGTTCATGCGACCACCGCTTCTAGCCGCATACATAAGGTTCATGCGGCCACAAAAGACAGCCGCATGCAGACAGCCTGCACGGCCACCGATCCCAGCCGCATACCATCTGTTCCATGCGGCTCACGGTCAGTCTTTGACCGCCTCTCATGCGGTCCTGACCTTGGAGGCTCTCTGGAGTATATGCCAGACTCTGTTGTGACCAACTTGGACTCTTCCTATTATGCACTCTTGGGTGCCAAAGGGAAGAAGTCTAGGACGGCGCGGGCTCGTCGAGCTCAGTCGGCTGTCCCAACTTCTGACTATCAGGATGTCCCGCTTACTATTACGCGGGCCCTTGATAGAAAGTTGTATAGAACTACCCGTGTCTAGCCCAGGCGGCCAACGAACGGGATAGTTATCATGGATCTCCCAACAACGATCAGGGGCAAGTACTCATACTACCTCCACATCAGGGAGCAGGTAGGATGCCAACACACTCATGTGCTCAGGACTCCCGGGCCTACAAAACGAGTGACTTACGTAACGTGATTCTTCACAAACGCAAGGAAAGAGACGAAAACTTGGTGTACAGAGAGTTATGTCGGGGACACCACTGCACCCAAGTCATTGTCAGCTGCTGCTACAACAAAGCAACAGTAAAAGAAGACCGGCAGTCTGTCTTCCAACGACTGCAACACCCAAGCTCAGAGGATGAGGCACTCCTCGTTGCCTCCTATAATTCTGCTCTGAAGATTCCTGGCGGGGGGAGAGGGAAGGAAACAAATGTCTCTAGTCCAAAAATCTCTACCAGCGTAACCAAGAAACTCTCTTCTAAGCGGTTGTCTACCACCGTTACATGAAGAGATTACCAGGGTACTCGCTCAAAGACAAAATCTGCCATATTTGGAGATTCGTTGTCCACATCTCTGGGAGGTGCTGGAGCCGGGGGTAGCACTCCTCCAAACATCCACGACAATCCGGTATTCTAAGAAGATAATCTAGTGGAAACAATTCACCCAACAGATACAACAGATCCCGATATCCCTGAGGACGTCCACAACTCCCAAGACGAGGCAAGCTCTGAAGATGGGGGTATCACTCCTTCTGAGTCCGAACCAGAGGAGAACATTCCCACATACCCTGACGACTTTTTCTGTACAGGGGTATGACTCAGAGGGCACATTCTCCACCGTTCCTTCCATCTCTCCCATGTAAGTATGGTGTTCATGACGGACAACAACCAAGATGGTCCCAGTGATCGCCAACACATCGACACTCTGGAAGCCATATTGCATACCTTGGTCAAGTCCATAGACGAGATCAAAGTGGCCCTTCCAACTCTGTAAGGAAGAACACTTGGCCAAATAAACATAGGACCCGCGGTCAATGCGGACTCGAACTCAGCCGCACCAAACCCGGGTGATAATCCTCCTGAAATATCGGCCTCTACCGCTGCAGACGAGGCCAGGGAGACAAGAAGAGAGTTCTAGGAGCTTCGGGCCATGTTCCACGCCCAAAAAAACTTCCAGGGCCTCAGGATACGACAACCGTATCCTGCTGCATGGAGAGATATGCCCTTTCCACCAAGATATAAACCATTCAACATCAATCCTTATAATGGAAAGACATTTGCAAGCAGGTACATCACCTACTTCGAAGTCATAACAGACCATCTGCTTCATGATGACGCCATCCTTATGCGGTTGTTCATCGGGGCACTAGAGGGGGTCGCCTTCGACTGGTACCGCAACTTGTCGGACAACTGCATCCATTCTTTTGCTGGCTTTAAACGTACGTTCTTGGAGAGGTTCTACGAAGTAGGATAAGATGTGACAATGTCCACCCTCATGGACGTTGTTCAGGTAGAAAAGGAGCTGACAAGGAACTATATCGAGCATTTTTGCCAAACCGCAATGAAGTTGCCATCCGGTAACCCTGATTCCTCCTTAATTAAAATTTGCCAAAAGAGGCTGCTTCCCACAATCAGCTTCTGGATGGGCGAAAGTCAATTTAAGGATTGAAAGACTTTTATTATCAGTGCCACTAGCGTAAAAGACAAGTTGAAGAAAGCTCGCCAAATGGGATTGCACGTCTCGGAAGGAGAGGACAAGGGCAAATACCCTAACACCAACAGCAACAATGGTGGTAACCCCTCCAACAATCGAGACAATAAGGGCAAACAAGCTATGGTGGCCAACACAGCTCTGAAGCCTGAACCGAAGCCGGCAGAGAAGTAGTGGCCTCAGATGACCTATTCCTTTGAGGACGGCCATGTCAAGCCCATCTTGGACATGCTCATACAAGGAGGTCGAATTCAGCTCCTCCTCCAAGGCGTGAACCTCATCCTGCAGAAATGGAGAGCCCTAAGTACTGCCACTACCATCGCTATGTCCACCATGCTACACAAGACTGCTACCAACTGAAGCGATACATCCAGCATCTTATCGATTCTAAGGCCTTGGCCATCGATTTCGAAGAGGTGACCGTAGCAGCCAACTTGGTGTCAGTATAATTCGGCAGCTTCCCTCCGACAAAGACTCAAGATGGAGTAGTGCCCGTCCCCAGAGCAAGGATGGAGGTCGCTAACCTTCTACATCCCCGAATCCAGGATGCTAGCCTAGTGCACCTTACCATATCACGAGGGGAGGTCATATGGGTCCATCCGGACCTGGTACCTGAAGTGACTCAGTCCGTACCTCCCTCCACCAGCAAGAAGAAGAGTAGGAAAGTCAAACCATGCCCCATAATCTTCGCGGAGGTCGAGGAAGCTACGGCCGTCGTCACCCGGTCGGGTGCACAATCCCAACCTACACCGGATAACCCGGCTAAAGATCATCAGCCGACAGCTGCTGATGCTCCAGGACCCTCGTAGCCTTCGGCGACCGACAAGCCTAGGCCGAAGGAGACTCGCTTTGACAAGCCGCTCCGAAGAGAGATGCCTCATGGGCTGGAGAGGCCCTACAACTTCGATATCTTGGCACAATTGGCTAATACACCGGCCAAATTATCGCTATACGAACTCCTGAGACTCTCCAAAGATATTCGTGTCGTACTGAGCGAGGCACTCCAAAACACCGACGTATATCTGGCTCAGTCCAATATCACTGGGGAAAGCTCGCCTGCAGATCTCAAGGATAGCACTTGTACAGGCGTAATGCCCAACATCGTCTTCACTCCGCAGGATATGCTTATCAAGACCAATCTGCACGATCGCCCTCTGTATTATACTGGGTACATTGGCGATATCAAGGTGGATCGGATGCATATTGATCCCGGTTCTTCTATAAGCATCATACTGAAGAGCTTACTACACCATCTGCGTATCCCAATGCATCGCCTGACGGCGATAAGTACCGCCATCAGCAGTTTCAATTCAAGCAGAAGCTATCCGATCGGAAAGATTCGTTTGAAGTGCCAAATCGGCGACCTTCAGTCAGAAGTGACCAGTTATGTCATAGATGCGGACACTTCTTACAACATTCTCCTGGGGCATCCTTGGATACACAATTACATGATCGTGCCCTCCACACTGCACTAGTGCTTCATGTACGTCGACAAGTACGGCTTCGTGAGGACAGAATTTGCCGACATCGATCCTTTTAAAGGGCTCGAATCCTTCTACTCAGATTCATGCTTGTACGAGAAGTCGAAAAGGCTCCTTGTCGAAGGAGATACTCAAGCTCAAACTGAGGCGGCAATTGGATTGGAAGAACCTTTGACAATACACCTCTAAGTTTGCAAACCTGGCAGAACTGCACCCCTTACGGCCACTCTGCGTAAGGACACAATCAGCCTCTCTGCACAAGAGGAGCAGATGATAATCCGACTACCAAGGTCTGGCCAAGCGCCAAGACCCACGACAGAGCCACTAACAATTAGGCTACCTAGAGCTAGCCAGCAACAAATGGAGGAGCTCAATCCCTTTGTCAAGCCGATGACAATTCTCCTTCCCAGAATGAATCGGCAGCCGAGCGCTAAGCCGGGGACTGCTAGCCAGCCAACAACTCCCCGTCCAGTACCAAGCACCAAACTGGGGGTAGCTAGTACGCCAATGACTCCACGTTCTACTCCACCCATGGAGCCCCTGATGATTAAGCTGCCCAAGTCATCCTCCCAGTCTTCATTGACACAGGGGTGGTTGAAGAAGAGCCAGAGCTGGCCAAGTAAGTTGCTGCTCACACTGACGTTCCATCCGCAGATGATGTAATCCCGCTAGAAAAGATACCTTACTTCATCAATAAAGGCTTATCTTTGAACTACCTAGAGCTTAATAAGCTTTGTACAATGTATGCTATGGAACACGGTATAGGCACCCACCTGCACACACAGGTGACAAGTGTCTACACCGTAAACCAACTTACCCCAGTGGAAGACGCTTATCGCATAATCGATGGAGAGGATCATCCAATCATCTTCGGCCGGAAGAATGATCCACAACCCTTCAGGATAGAAGAAGTTGATCTTGAACCCGACACCGAAAGACTGCCCCTTTATCTGTATACTTTTCGATCCAAGTACCTCATATAAAAATAGGGGTATGATCTGGAAACTACACCAGGCTTGAACTACGGCACTGGACGGCGGTTATCCTTACAATTATCGGTCCCGGCTGGGAAATTACGAGACTATTACAACAAAACCAGATGTGGGCTAGGTTATGTTACATTGGCAACGACCCCTGAAAGCTCAGACAAGAAATGCGACTAGCATTCACACTCAACCGGATCACCCACTTCCGATTTGGATGTCAGCATCGGGGACGTATTTAGGCAAGTCTGGTCTGTCAATATGACATTTGTCGATGCCTACGAAGAAGATGAAGACATTCTTGAACTTCTTGAGTTAGAGCTGTGGGCACAACAACTAAATACACAATGGGAGAAGCGGTTCGAACAAAGAGAGCCCCCCACCGAGGATGAGGTTGTGCAAGTCGATCTCAGTGATTAGTCCTCTCCAAAGCCCATCTTCGTCATTAAGGATCTGACAAACGAAGAACGAGAATCGCTACTGCAAATCATCAGAGAATACATCGACGTGTTCGTCTGGAGCTACGAAGACATGCCAGAACTGAACCCCGAAGTTGCACTTCACAAGCTCAACATTCGTCCGGACGTAAAATCGGTCAAGCAACAGCATCGACGGTTCCGCCCCGACATCATGAATGCCATTGAGGCTGAGGTCAACAAACTGATAGCCAGCAGCTTTATCCGTGAGGAAAAGCATCCAGACTGGGTCACCAACATAGTACCAATCCTCAAGAAGAATGGAAAGATTCGAATTTGCATCGACTTTCGCAATCTAAATGAGGCGTGTCCTAAGGATGAGTTCTCCCTCCCTATCACAGACATCATGATTGATAACACCTGCGACTTTGAACGCATGTCATTCATGGATGGTTTCTCGGGGTACAACCAAATCAAGATATTCCCTGATGACGAAAAGCATACATCATTCTGAACACCAATTGGCACATACTGCTACACAGTCATGCCTTTCGGTTTAAAGAACGCTGGTGCCACCTATCAAAGAGCTATGAGCATCATCATTAGAGACCACCTGCGTAAGACAGTGGAATGCTACGTCGACAACATTGCCGTCAAAAGCTGCTCTAAGGAAGATCATATGCATAATCTGATGACAGTATTCGACCTGATACGAGCGCACAATTTGAAGATAAATCCCACAAAATCCTTTTTGGGCGTATCCAGCGGGAAGTTCTTGGGTTTCATCAATACTTCCCAGGGTATCCACAAGGACCGTGAGAAGACGAAGGCAATCCTGGAGATAGGTCCCCCGAGAAATCTTCGTAAACTCCGAGGCCTTCATGGGAGGTGGCCTACATCAGGAGGTTTATCTCTAACCTCTCCGGACGATGTCAGCCATTCATCCACCTCATGAAGAAGGGCGTTTCATTCGTATGGGATGAAGAATGCCAGCGTGCCTTTGACAGCATCAAAGAATATATGTCGAACCCTCCAGTCCTGGTAGCCCCGGTTGCTGGAAAACCATTCATGCTCTATGTGCGAGCAATGGAGCATTCTCTTAGTACTTTACTTACGTAAAATAATAATGTAGGCCATGAACAGGCTATATATTACCTCAGTCGAATGATGATATGGTCAAAACATCGATACACTGCCGTGGAGAAAGAGTGCCTTGCTCTGGTGTTCGCCATTCAGAAGACGCGACACTACATCACAGGACAAACCATTCATGTCGTATCAAGAGTTAACCCCCTCAGGGTCTTCATGACCAAGCCAGGTGCACTCAGCTCTCGCCTCTCTACCTGGGCAATTTTATTGTCTCCCTACCACATGATCTTCATCCCGCAGAAGGCTGTTAAAGGTCAAGCTCTGGCAGACTTTTTAGCAGCTCATCCAGGATCGGAGTCAACCAGAATAGACGAAGAGATTCCAGATGAGGTCGCCAATTCAAATGTGGTATCCCATGATACCGTATGGGAAATGTTCTTCGATGACGCTTCTAGAACTGGGCCCAAGGGCAACATCGTCGCTGGAGTCGGAGTGGTGCTGATCTCTCCCACCGGGCTAGTGATCAATCGGGCTTATTCTTTCACGGAGCCTTGTTCAAACAATGTGGCCGAGTACAATTCTTTGGTCATTGGCCTCCGACTTGCAAAGAAGCTGGGGGTAGAGTACCTTGAAGCATATGGCAATTTGCAGCTAATCGATAACCAGATCCGGGGCTCATACGAAGTGCGTCATGAAGACATAATCCCCTATCACCAAATAGGGATTGACATCATCTCGTCCTTGGAAGTGTTCTTTATAGAACACGTTCCCAGGCTCCAGAACATTAAAGCCGATGCCTAGTAGGCTTGGCCGCTTCCCTAGTAATACCGAATCATGCTCATCATCTGGTTGACATCATAGGCCGTGAGTTGGTTTGTCCTAGGAATAATGTTCAATATGTTGAGAGTTAATCCACGCTGACAGTCGATAAAGAACCAGACTGGAGACAACCATTTATTGACTTCGTAGTCTACGACATCCTGTCAGAGAATCCGAAGGAAGCTACTTCTATCAGAAGACGTTCCCTCAGATTCTTCTACGATACAGAGACGAGAATGCTATATCGGCGATCATACGATGGATTACTGCTTCGATATCTGTCAAATACATAAGCCAAAGAAGTCGTGCGTAATGCTCATGACGGCATATGTGGGGCCCATCAGCCTGGCCCGAAATTACAAGATCGCCTTTGCCGAATGGGCTATTACTGGCCCACGATGGTTGCTGATGCAATAGAATATGCACGAAAATACAAAATCTGTCAAGTCCATACAGATTTCATCCACCAGCCATCCGAGGTTGTACATCCGATGGAGGCATCCTGGCCATTCGAAGCATGGGGAATGGACATTATTGGTCCAATCACTCCGTCTTCGTTCCGAAGACATCGCTTCATACTCGCAATCACAGATTACTTCTCCAAATGGACAGAGTCTATTCCACTGGCAGAAGTCAAGACTTCAAACATGATCAGCTTCCTCAAGTACCACGTCATCTATCGCTTTGTACTGCCTCGAAGGATCATCCACGATAATGGTCCACAGTTCGCAAGCCATGCCTTCTATCGGTTTTGCGACAAACACTGAATCTAAAATATTGCTTCAATACCATACAATCCGACGGCTAATGGTCTGGCTGACGCTTTCAACAAAATAATCATCAAGCTTCTCAAGAAATTCGTGTCATCAAACAAATGCGACTAGAATGAAAAGCTTGGCGAATGCTTATGGACGTACCGTACTACAGTATAGACTGCCACCGGGAACACACTATTCTTCCTGGTATACGAAAGTGAAGTAATTCTCCCACTGGAGACTCAAATCCCTTCACTCCGTGTTGCTCTCACTTATCGATTGACGACAGATGATAATCATCATCGCTGCCTACAAGAGTTGGAGGCCCTAGATGAGAAGCGCCTGTTAGCTCAACAACGAATCGAGCTGTACCAAGCCCGTATCTCCGAAGCCTTCAACAAGAAGGTTAAAATCAGAACATTCTAAGTGGGCGATCTCGTTCTGGCAGTTCGGAGGCCGATGGTTATGACTCACAAAACCGTCGACAAGTTCCAGCCAAAGTGGGAAGGCCCGTTCATCATCGATGCTGTATTCTCCAATGGAGCTTACCGCCTCGCAAAACAAAATTGAGACTTGCTCATGTTGCCCATCAACGGCAAGTTCCTGAAGAAGTATTACGTCTGAAACGACATCATCCAAATCTCCAAGGGTGTTGAGTTATGTACCCTCTAGTACCACTGAAATTATATTTTGACTCCAAATCTCCCAGATTGTTGGGTTATGTACCCTCCGGTACCGCTGAACTCATATTCCGACTCCAAATTTCCCAGAATGACGAGTTACGTACCCTCTAGTACCGCTGAACTTACATTCTGATCCCAAATCTCCCAGATTGTCGAGTTATGTACCCGCAGGTACTGCTGAACTTACACTCTGGTCACTATAGATGAATCTATATAGCGTCTTTTAGTTAGTAAGTCATGTATGATTATACCTCTGAACTTTTTTCCTAAAAGAGCTTCCTCCTTATGATCTAATACTCGCACTTTCAGTGCACAAAAAGGGTAACAAATCCATAAATTCTTCGAAACAACCACGTCGATGTTACCTCTGAGTTGTTTCCCTTCCATCAAAAATAAACCGCCCTCGCATAGAACTTCCACATCCTCATTAACTCTGAGTTGTTCTATGTACCCTTCATGGAGCCCACTCCTGCCATGTCCTCATTACCTCTGAGTGGGAAGTCTCCATCGAAGAAACCCTCATATTTACCATGTCCTCATTACCTCTGAGTAAGTATGTTGGTTCTCTCTCGTCTTATTACCCGTATCCAGAACCAGGGTACGCCAAGGATAATAGGTCTACCAAAAGTCTCCCATTATGGCAACTACTGCAAGCAAAGAATAGAGCGAATGCATTATGTTCATTCAAAATTAGTTACATTCACAAGACTACATCTCATGAGCAAGCCAGAAACGTTCTCTATCATTTCATTCAAATAAGAAGAAAAAAGATTATATTGATGTCCAAAAGAAGTAAAACACAAACGACAGCTAAAGACAGACAAAAAATATCAAGACAAAGACGGACATTTATGGGAGCCTACGAAACCTAGTTGTGGGGGCGCATATACCATTCCCTCAACCATTTTTTATATGAAGGATCTATTTGAGTAAGATCCTCGTCCGGAACAGAAAGGCAGAACTCCCAACACTACCACCTTCAGATTGGGGCTCCTCCTTTACAGCAACTTCAATATTGGGAGTCTTTCCCTCCCCTATAGGCGCGAGCTCTTCTTTTTGTTCCTCCATTTTTGGTATCACCTCCTCCTTAACGAGCGATGACTCTTGTTTGATGAAAAGAGGCAACAGCTCTTCCTTCACAATGATCTCAGCCTTCGGCAGGGATGCTGCAAGAATCAATGATAAAAGAAACAAAGTTAGAAGATGGCCGGAGCCTTCTGCGGCCCAGTCTAGATGAGCTTATATGGCACAGTTTAAAGGAAGGCTTATACGGTCCTGTTTAATAGGACTTCATGCGGCTCAGCTCAGAGGGACTTATGCGGTTCTGTTCAACAGGCCTTTATGCGGTTCAAATTGCAAAGTGCTCATGCGGCTGCAAGACGGCTATCATGCGGTCGGACATGGGGCATACTCCTATGCGGCTCAGACAAGGGATGCATATGCGGCACACAGAACAGTATGCAGATTCATGAAGACGAAGAAGGCCCGCACATAAACTATACGACATAGCCATGATGGTGAATGTTCTGAGTTGTGCAAATTCTACAAAACCCTTACCAGCAATGGCGGAGTGAACGTCAGGATGAACTTCAGGCGCCGCAGTCGACGTAGAAGCCACTCCCTTACCCTTCGCCGTAGCCTTGGAAGTCTTGGGAGCCATCGAATAATCGAAGAAGAAGAAGAGGACGACATTTAGGGCAAGAAGAGCTTAAATCGGGAAAGAGAGTAAAGAATTTCTTTCTCCAAATTACTCTTATTTATAGGAGGACAAAGGGGGGGCACGTGGACCGATGAACGCTTCGGGTCGTGTGCTGCAGGCAAAACCGACTCCTAGGATTTCGTCGCCTCTCATAAAGGAAATTCATCAAAGCACAAAATCCAAATATAATGAACCGACTCTTGGGTTTCCCCCAAAAGACGGCTCTAAATCAAAAAATGAATCGAGGATAATTAATGACGCCTACGTGGCAGAAAAGACATTGTACGGCCAGAGCGGTCCATGCGGCCAGAGCGGTCCATGTGGCCAGAGCGATCCATGCGGCCAGGAAGGCCATGCGGCTAAGAAGACCATGCGTCCAGAACATCCTATGCGGTCAGAACATCCTATGCAGCCAGAAGAATTTCTGTGGACATAGCCATGCTTCTTATTCAAAGTATTTCAATTTTACAAATTAAAAACTTTGAAGGGGGTCTTGTAGAAGTATGGAAAAGAACAGAAAAATCCATGCGGCTCAAAACAGAGGGAGTCTCATGCAGTTCAAAGAATCTCTCAGAGCTTCATGCGGCTCAGGAGTTTTATGCGGCTCAAAAGACGCCAACATAGCCATGCGGCTCGAGTAAAAGCCACGTGGCCTTATGCGGCTTGCCTCAACAGCTGGCCATTAAGCAGCGACCTCATTTAATGCTCTGACACAACATGGCAGCTCTGACAGAAAGGTGAACTGACAGCTCTGATATAAAGCTGCAATGATGACTCTGACATAAAGGCGTGCTCCTATGGAAATAAAGAAAATCTTTATAGCTGGCACGATCCATCCATACGGTTTTGACACATGGTCAGCCTCATGTGGTTTAGGTAGAGTCCACCCTCATGCGGCTGCTACACTCATGCGGCTCGGATCATGGAGGCTATCTTCATGCGGCTCAAATCCTGAGAAGCCACCCCCATGCGGCCGCTACTCTCATGCGGCTCAGATCATGGGGACCATCTCTATACGGCTCAAATACTGAGAGGCCACGTCTATGCAGCCTTAACACATGGCCAGCCTTACGCGGTTCAGTGGGAAACCACTCTCATGCGGCTCAGATTTCGGAGGCTACACATATGCGGCTGCCACCTTCATGAGGTTCAAATCCTGAGGAGCCACCCTCATGCGTCTTTGTCAAGACACCCTGTCCCTGTGGCTCGCGGTTAAGACACGTGGCAGAAGATCAGTCCCTCCCGCGTCCCTACGGCTTACAGCATGATAATGGTTGGACACGTGGCACCAAATCAATCAGTATTTATCCATTCAGATTTGTTACTATCAACAAATCCCAACAACCAAATTTAGTGCAATCATCATAATTATCCGGATCAAATCAAATTTATTACAATCAAGCAGATTGAATACATGGTAGGAGATCCGAGATTGTCATAAAAAATCACGAAGATTTGTGGCAATCAATATTAATTGCCCATACGGATTTGGCGCAATCAACATTAACTGGCCAGATTTGCTGCAATCAAGATTAACGGCCCAGATTAATTGCCAATGAAATAGGATCAAGAAAAATAGTAATTAATCCCAAAATTGCCGACTTTTCAAGGGGCAATCATTGCAAACCCTAATGATCATACCCCACTCCTATAAATAGCTAGGTGCCATTCCCTTGCAAACCCCCCGGCTGGACACACAGAGAGAAAAAGGTACACACAGAAGAGTCTCTCCACACATTCTAAGAGCATTTCTTCATCAGTGCCAAGACTACGTCCGATCGTCCAAGGAGTAAGGCAGAGTTGCCGTCGCTTTTCCGAGCCTCTACCGTCACCCCCCTTAATCAAAAATAAACAATCGTACTTAGATTGTTGTACCTAGGTTTTCATTCCTAGGCATTTTTTGTACGAGCGAGTTTGTATTGTGAGTCTAAGTTCAGTGTTAGGTTTTCATTCCTAGTACTTTTACAATCAATGGCAAACATACGTATTTGGCTACGTTTCTTGTGTTAGGTTGTGCACTAGTTTGTTCAACTTATTTGTCCAATCTAATCTCTAATCTTTTAGAGGTAGCATAAACTTAATTATATTTCTTCTTTTGTCAATGTAGTCAAGGGTCTCCTGAAGACTAAGCTTTAGTTAGGATATTTTAACTGAATCATCACAAGTAGAATTATCCTTTACTTTAATTAATACAGAAGTGAGTCTATCAATCTCAGTCTGATAAGATTGAGTGTCTTTCCTAGCATGCTTTTACTTATACCTAAACTTTCTATAATCCTTAAGTAAGTCACTGAAAGCATCAGATAGTTTTTCAAATATAAAGTCGTCGTAGTGAGAGTTACCTATTACGTGATCAGGTGTTACCATGACGCATACATTTGCAGTATCTCGAGGTTTTCTTCCTCTTCAGATTTACTTACTTCGCTCTCATGCTAGATACCTGTATTCGCATACTTTTTTGATGATGTCCGTCTGGATGAATGTCGTAGCGATTGCCTTTCTTTATTGTTGGATAGTCCCTTTTTATATGACCTATTTTCTTGAAGTTGTAGCTCACAGATTCTTCATCACTATTGTCATTGTACTCCTACTTTGATCTCTCGAACTTTGAAATTTTTTTAAAGTTCCTGGTGATCAGGGCAACTTTTTCGTCTTGAGATTCATCATCGTCGGAGTCATAGTTGGGGACCTTCTTGTGATGTGCCTTGAATGTAATCACCTTTTCTTTTGGCATAGGACCTTCAAATTTCTTGAGATCAGGCTCGTGAGTCATAAGCTTGCCCACAAGTGTCTCGAGGGTCATTATAGTGTGATTATTCCCTTCAATAATTACAGTGGCCTTGGGATTCTAATTCTTGGTGAGTCCTCTAAGTACTTAGTGAATCTTCTCATGATTGTTGTACTCCTTGCCAAGAGAGGATAGAGAGTATACAATCTCAAGGAATCTTGTGAACATCTAAGTAATAATCTCGTTTGGCTTCACTTTGAATGCTTCATACTCTTGTGTCAGTCAACGTATTTTTTATTCCTTCACCTGTGTGGTTCATTAACGAGTGACCTCAAGAAATTTTCAAACTTCATGTGAGGTTGCACAAGTGGTGACTCTGTTAAATTTTGTTCTGTCTACAGTACAAAATAGAGCATTAATAGCTTTAGCATCAGGACTAGCTTTTTTTCCTATATTTGTCTACTTGTCATGGAACTTCTCTACAAGGTTTCCATCTATGACTATTCTAGGTGGTGTTTGCCATGAAATATAAAAAAACAGAACAACTATCGGAGGACCGGACTTTTACTTCACGTTATAAACTCGCTTGTACAAAGAAAGCCTAGGGACAAAAACCTAGGTACAGCAGTCTAAGTACAATTGTTTATTTTAGATTCTGGGGGGTGACAATAGAGGCTCGGGAAGGCGACGGCAGCCCTGCCTTACTCCTTGGACGATCGGTATGCAGCCTTGGCTCCTGTGAGAAGATGGTTGGCGTTGATGAAGAAATGCTCTTCTTGCTTCTCTGTTGCTCTTCTGGCTTCTCTCTCTCTCTGTGTATTTTTTCTCTGATAGCGTATATCTCTCCTTGTCTCTCTCTTTTTTTCGCAAGGGAATGGCACCCTGCTATTTATAATAGTGGAGGGGCATCATTAGGGTTTGGCTGATTACCCATTCTCAAAGTGGCGGCGGCCTGATGCTTAATCAATCTAGACCATTAAATTTAAGCGTGAAAGATCTGGGCCATAAATGGGGATAGCACTGAATCTTGCGAATAATTAATGCTGATTGCTTTAAATCTTCATGATTGGTTGTGTAGCTTGGATCTCTCACCACGTGTCCCATTGGCTTGATTATGAATGATATGACCTGATCTCATTAATTATGAGGATAACGTTAAATATGGTCATTGGGATCTGGTAAATCTTTGCATCTCATAATCATCTTTGCTACCAGCTGTCAAGTCTGAGGGATCATTGAATCTCTGCCACGTGTCTTAATGATGTACTCTGCCAAAGCCGGATGACATCCATGAACCGCATGAGACAGTGTCTGGGCGAGCCGCATAGGTATAGTATTTGTGAGCCGTATGGGATGGCTTCTTGGTGAACCGCATAAGTGTAGTAATCGCGAGCCGCATGGGATGGCTTCTTGGTGAGCCGCAGGAAGACGATTCTTGCCAGCCGCATGAAGCTGTCCTTCACTGAAGCCGCATGGGGGTAGCCACGTGTTAATCTCGAATCATGTCAGAGATTTTCTCCTATTTCCCAAGAGTCTGTCATTATGACAGGGCCATTATGACACTTCATGTCAGAGCCATCAGCTGTCAAATCATGGCAGAGCATTAAATAAGTACACTGCTCGATGGCCAGCTGTGTGAAGGAGTCTCGTGGTTACACGTGGCGTTGAGCCGCGTATCTCTGTGAGCCGTATGTACTTTTTGAACCGCATGCGGCTGGGGAACTCTTTGAACCGCAGGACTGTCCCTATGTAAGCCACATGGACTCTCCTGTCCGAGCCGCATGAGACTAAGAGTCTCTCTGAACCGTATAGGACTGCTCCTGTATGAGCCGCATGGGGTTCTCCTGTTCTGAGCCGCATAGATCATCGTTCTGATATTTTCCATGCTTCTACAAGACCCCCTTCAAAGTTTTCAATTTGCAAAATTGAAATACTTTGAATAAAAAGCATGGCCTTTGTTGACCGCATAGATGATTCAGCCTCATGGATTTGTCTGGCCGTATGAGCTGTAAGGCCGCATAGACTTTTTGCCACGTGTCCTAGCCACGTGTGCAAATCTTCTTCATTAAATGCCCATGATTCGCCGTCTCTTGGGGGAGGATCCTAAGGGTCAGTTTTGTTTTGACCGAAGCGGTTTATTCTTTTAGGCGGTGCGTGGACGGAGGTGTTTGTTTTGATTTTTTGAGCCTCCTTCCCCTATAAATAGGAGTAATTTTATTCTTTGAGGGTTTCTTTACTTTCTCTCTTTTGCTCGAACTTCTTGTTGCCGACTTCCTCTTCGTCTTCTCCTATCAGCGATCGGCAATGGCTCCCAAGAGAACTGCTGCTACTATGGGCAAGAAGGCCACGTCATCTTCTGCGGCGGCGAAGGGCAAGAAAGCCGCATCTTCATCGACTGCGGCGGCGAACGTGGCGGCTCCTCCGACGGCTGGCGTGCCTGTTTTTTACCCCGACGTTCACCCGCCTATTGCTGGTAGGACCATCAATATGAACTGCCATGGCTACGCTGCATATCTTATACGCGAGCCTATATTCCCAAGTATGATGTGCGTCCGACTCATATTCGGGCCACATGGGATATGACCCAGGCTTGAGCCGCATGAAAGTTGTTGCATAACTACTTCATCATCAGGGCCGCATAAGCTCATCTGGACCTGGACCGCATGAGTTCTTTCAAACTGAGCCGCATAAGCTTATTTCGAACTAAACCGCATAAGATTATTTGAACTGGATCGCATAAGCTCATCCGCGCTGGACCGCATAAGCCTGTTTCGAGCCGAACCATATAAGCTTACTCGAATCAGACCATATCAACATATGCTCCTTTCGAACCGCATAAGCTCATCCGTACTGAGCCGTATAAGTTCATTTCGAGCCGATCCGCATAAGCTTATTCGAACTGAATCACATGGGCTCTTTCACATTGAGCCGTATAAGCTCATTCGGACTGACCTGTATGAACTTTTTCAAACTGAGCCGCATGAGGCTATACTGAGCTAAGCCGCATAAGCATCACGTAGTTTTTGTGTTTTAGCTATCTTTTTTTTGACTTGTTTCTTTTGCTTTATCTTCAGTGAATCTGCCAGTAAATCCTGCGGGGGAACTTATAGTGGGTTCAAATCAATTCGCCTTGGGCGTGCGTCTTGACGACTTAATTAAGCATGTGTTGAATCAATTCCCTGCTGATGAGCCTTCGGAGAGGTTGAACGCCATCGAGAATCAGACCCTACATTACCTTCGTTCCATGATGAATACTGGAAAGCTGGATGGAAAATACTTGAAGCCTTCGTTCCTTTTTGGAGATACTTTAATCATAGAGAATCCCCGAGTATTAGAGATTTTTGAGAACTGGGATTTTTCTTTGGATGGGGTGGCAATCCATATTCCTCTCATAGAACGTCATTATCCTCTGTCGTGGTTCAATATGGTGTTGCTGGACAGGAAGATGGTGTGTAACTTAACTCCTACTCAATCAGGGATGTTGATGGGCAACATCTATTATAACCCGAACATGCGGTCAGCGTACGCGGGTAAGGATTCCATCCTCCGGTACATGATGGGTCTGGCCTTGGGCTCTTTCATGAAACGGTCCCAACTTCACGCTCACTCAAGCTAATTCCTTCCTGAATCGACTTGTTCGCAAGAAGTCTTATCCCGTTGGCAGGCTGGCATTACCGAACTGGAGAAACCCCACTTCTACGTGGGCCCAGTTGACCACTTGGGTTCTGCAGACCTACGGAATATTCTTGCGGGAGGTGGGACTTTACCATGCCATTCGGGGCACTTGTCACGGGCTTCATATCAATAAACCACTGTTCGTGGCGCTCTTGGAGATGTATAGCTGGCGAACGGGGACGTTCTTTGCACTCGGAGGGGAATTGGGGCTTGCTCTCCATGAGATGTATACTGTCTCCAAACTTTCGTAGGGGAATGAGGCTTTCGAGGTGTATACCCCGTCGAATGAGGAGTTTGAGGACTTGAACCGACGACTCCCAGGTTCTGTTGCGATGTATCGGGAGTTGCTGTGCCACCATAGTGCTTGTCACCAGATGGCTATAAAAACGGTGGATAGCTCCGAGGGGACCGCTCCCCACACCACATCCTGGATTAATTATCTTTTTAAAGTTGACCCTTCTGGCGAAGTTACTCCTCGAACCCCTCGAACGCAGGGAGAGATAAAGGATCTGATGTCAAGCGTCAAGAAGTCGCGATCCAAGAGCGACATATTCAGGAGTCAAACTGACTCTCTTAGCTATTTTTACTACGGGACCACACAGATGTCAGAGAAGGCGCTCCTGGCTGGATTTTTAATGATATGGTTACGGAACTGCGTAGTCTCAGGAGGAGCGGGTTCTATTGAGAGGATCGGTCGCCATTTCATTCTTCCTGCCGTTAAACTGGTATTTGGAGTTAGACTGGCCCTTCTACCTGCTATGGTGTGTAGCATACACCATGGTCTTCGAACATTCTCGTCCAAGGTTATTGCGCGCAAGAAGACGTTGGATTTTGAGCGCATAGAACTGCCTTTCCACTATTTGATGGGGTGGTTGGCGATACACTACAAGTCTTTGATGGGACCCGGGATAGCGGAAGATGCTACATACCAAGACGCTTTCCTTTTCAAATGCCATCGCCGGTCTTGGGAATACAACACTATGCCAGCTTGTCGGAGGGCACTGGCGAAGGTGGATGGGTGTGACTTTTTTGTGTCTGTTCCTCCCTTTTCTGATGAGGAAGTGAGGAAGGTACATCTTGACGGTACCGGGCCTTCTCACTTTCTGTCTCCGGATATGCTCACCTGGTTGTGCAACATGCGCCCCATACATCTGGTTTATCGCAACCGTAATAATGTGTACTTGGAGCCTTACCTACCTAGTAGGTTTTCCCGCCAATTTGGTTATAGCCAGTTATTCTTTGATTGTCCCAACCCTTGTTTGGGCTTTGAAGGTAGCGTTCTTGATGGTGTCAGGGCGTGGAATTATTATGACGCTTATCATATTCGGGCCAGCTTCTCGGTCCCTGATGCTAAGGCGCCGAGGGAAATTTTGTACGTGGCTGCTTTGTATCAAGTTATAGTCCTGTTAATTTCGATTCGAGTACCAGTTTCATCGTGGGTACCGGTTTAGAGGAGAAGCCCAAGGGGGCTAAGGCTAGAAAGAAACTACCGCTCCAGACTCCCCTTCCTGAGTAAGAGCCTTCCGAGTCGGCTGAGGATAAGGATGATCATGATAGCGAAGACTCCCTTTCTGGTGGGGGTGAAGAAGTAACGGATCAACCGCTTTCCACACCCGATGAACCGGTGGAAGATCCGTTGCTTACTACACAAGAGGAAGTAGTGAGGGAAGAACAGCCTTCAGCTGTGTCTGGTTCCTCACGTAAACGAGTCAGACGCGAGTCTTCTGACAGCAGAGCGACCTTTTCCGTGAAGAGAGCTGCCGTTAGGTCTCGTGGATTACTTATTACTGAGAGGGGTGAAGGTATAGGCGTTGTTCCGGAGGTAAGACCAAGTCGGAGCCATCTTTTTGTTGTAGTTTTCTTTTCTTTCGGAGATATGACTTAATCACTTTTCTTTGTAGGCGTCTGATGAACCGGCCTTTCCTGAACCGTCTACTGCCCCTGGAGTTGATCCGGTCCTTGCTGCTTTGATTAGCGACGTGTGTGCCACGGTCCTTTCTGCGGGGGCTCTCTCAGCGGCGGCTGAAAGCTCCCAGGTTGCTGAGGCCTTGACCCGGGGTGACGAAGGTTTCCTTGGGCCCGTCTCTGAGATTGCTGAACTTCAGCCAGGCGACGCCGATCTCGGTGCACCCCCCTGAGGATGCCAGGGCGGAGGAGTTTATTATACCTGACTCGGAGGCTGTTGGTGAAGAGGCTGCGGTGGCTACAGGCGAACCTCAGCCTCCACACTCCTCCACTGGTAAGATAAGCCAGATATTGACTAGTGAGGGGGCTTATTTGCTCTATCAACATATCCTTCGGGTCAAATCGATTCATGGTTGCCTTGGCCCTGCAGGTCCTGACCCTTTACTTTCTACCGCAAATGTTCTTGGGGAAGGCTCGGCCTACCGTGATCTGGAAGAAAGGAGCGTTTCCTCTCCTTTGCCGTCTCATGTCGAGGGGCCTTCCGCCATCTCCAGGCAGATGGGAATGGAGTTGGCGATGGTCTCCGCCTCATCCTTCGTAGATTATACAGCTCCGGAGACTGACCTCTCGACCCTGCCGAGCATTCAAATTCTGCGGGCTGCCGAAGAGGAGTTGGCCGCTGTTCAAGCGTCCTTCCGTGCGGAGCTGATTTCTCTTATGGCAGGAGCGGCAGATTCTGTTGCGTCTTCTTCAGTGCTGCCAGCCACACTCCCGTTGACACCGGCTTCCTCGGAGACTCTGGACGAGGTGACGCAGGACGTGGTCGACAGCTTCTATCGCCATTTAAAAAGGGGCGTAGACGCTGCTATGGAACGGGGGACCCCTTTTTCTCTATCTCTCCAGTGTGCTCGGGGCCAGATTGCAACCTTGAAGTCCCTTCCTGGCGGGGTGGGGTTGGCTGCAGTCCTGGAGCCTAAGTTGGTGGAGGCTGATCAGCTTGTGACCCAATTGCTGGCGACACGATAGGCGGGCTTGCCTGCTACGATTGATCGGGAGCGGGGCTTCCTAGTTGCTGCTCGGGATAGAATCAAGCTTGCTCGGGATACTGCCGGGCCAGTTGTGCGGGGAGACCTTGACAAGTTTTCTGCTTCGTATGACAGGCTGGGTCGTCGAAGTCAGGCTTGTCATGCTCGGGAAGAGTCTGCTTCTCGTGGAATCGCTGATACGAAGGAGCGAATTCTTGGACTCCAGAGGGAATTGGCCTTCTTAGAGTCAGAGCTGAAGGCTGCTCAGGCGGAACAGGAGTCAATCGTTCGGGAGGCCGAGAAGGTCTCCCGATCTTCTGCTAACCTGGAGCGGGCTTTCAAGAAATTTGAGGACAATTGGCAAGCTCACGCTCATCTGGAGGACGAGGCGGTGCTGACCCACGAGGCAGAGCGTCGAGCTTCCCATAGGTTTATGCGGTCGGTTGCCTTGCTGATGGACCGTCTCAGGGCATTATGTACCCCGGAGCAGTAATCAGCTTTCTGTTTTCTTCTGCTTCTCTTTTTTTTGTAAGGGATGTGATCCCAAATGATGTAGTACTTTGAATCTTGAATAAATGACCATGTTTCAACTCATCTTCTCTTTCTTGTACTTGTGGTGTTCGTAGAACTGGACTTGCTGGAGGATTATTTGTGGACCTGTTACCCTAGGCGTACCTTAGTTTTAGGTACGAATAACAAGTTTGGACAGGATGTCCGAAACAGCCGTGGCAAAGTGGTCATGGATGTTCTCGGTGTTAGGAAAAAAGATTGCCGTAGAGCAGCTGGGCTCCCGGGGCATGGTGAGGTGGTAGATTTATGCTAAGAAGCTTAGCAAAGGAATATTTGTGGACCTATTATCCTTGGCGTACCCTGGTCTAGGATACGGATAATGGGATGAAAGGAAACCAACATACTTGCTCAGAGGTTATGAGGACATGGCAAGCATGAGGGTTTTACCGTGGAATCTTCCTGCTCAGAGGTAATGAGAACATGGCAGGGAAGACTTCACGGAAGATATTCGTGGTCAATAGCGGACATTTGTGGTCAACAGAGGACATTTGTGGACCTATTATCCTTGTCGTACTCCGGTTATGGGTACAGATAATAGGTTGAAAGGAGACCGACATACTTGCTCAGAGGTAATGTGGACATGGCAAGCATGAAGGTTTCTTCGACGGAGCCTTCCCGCTCAGAGGTAATGAGGACATGGCAGGAGTGGGCTCAATGAAGAGGGGGTACATAGAACGACTCAGAGGTAGGAGAATGTGGAAGTTCTATGCGAGGGGGCGGTTTGTTTTTGGTGGAAGTAAAAACGACTCAGAGGTAATGAGGACATGGCCGTTTTCGGAAATTTGTGGATCGATTACCCTTTTTGTGTACTAGGAGAACGGGTAGTGGATCATGAGGGAGGATCTCTTCCAGGAAGACAGTTCAGAGGTATAATCATACGTGACTTACTATCTGAAAGAGTGACCGGAATGTGAGTTCAGAGGCACCAGCGGGTACATAACTCGGTAATTTAGAATATTGAAAAAGTATGAGCTCAGCGGCACCAGCGAGTACATGACTCGATAATCTGAAGGGAATGTGGAGGTGAGTTCAGCGGCACCAGCCGGTACATGGCTCGATAATCTTAAATGTTGTGGATGTGAGTTCAACGGTACCAGCGGGTACATGACTCGAAGATCTTGGAGAGAATATCGTTTAGACATAATATTTCTTCAGGAACTTGCCGTTGACGGGCAACATGAGCAAGTCTCCATTTTGTTTTGCGAGGCGGGCAACTTGCCGTTGACGGGCAACTTGCCGTTGACGGGCAACTTGCCGTTGACGGGCAACATGATAAATGGGCCTTCCCACTTTGGCTGGAATTTGCCGACGGTCTTGTGATTCATGACCATCGGCCTCCGGACTTCCAGGACGAGATTATCCACCTAGAATGTTCTGATTTTGACCTTCTTGTTGAAGGCTCTAGAGATGCGTGCTTGGTATAGCTCAATTTGTTGCTGAGCTAAGAGGCGCTTTTCATCTAGTGCCTCCAATTCCTGTAGGCGACGATGGTGGTTGTCGTCTGTTGTCAATTGATGTGTGAGGGCAACACGTAGTGAGGGGATCTGGGTCTCCAATGGGAGGACTGCCTCACTCCCGTATACCAGGAAGAATGGTGTATTCCCGGTGGCTGTTCGGACCGTGGTACGATAAGCCCATAAGCATTCGCCGAGCTTCTCGTTCCAGTCACGTTTGTTGGAGGAGACAAACTTCTTGAGGAGTTTGATGATTGTTTTGTTGAATGCCTCTGCCAACCCATTTGCTGTCGGGTTGTATGGTGTCGAAGCAACATTTTGAATACGGTGTTTATCGCAAAACCGATAGAATGCGTGGCTTGCAAACTGCGGACCATTATCATGGATGATCCTTTGGGGCAGTCCAAAGCGGTAGATGACGTGATGCTTAAGGAAGCTGATCACGTTTGAAGTCTTGACTTCTGCGAGTTGGATAGCTTCCGCCCATTTGGAGAAGTAATTAGTAATCGCAAGTATGAAGCGATGTCCTCGGGAGAAAGGTGGGGTGATTGGATCAATGATATCCATTCCCCATGCTTTGAATTGCCAGGATGCCACTGTCGGATATAGAAATTCGGACGGTTGGTGAATGAAGTCCGCGTGGACTTGGCAGGCTTTGTATTTTCTTGCATAGTCTATTATATCTGCCACCATTGTGGGCCAATAGTAGCCCATTCGGCGAAGACGGTCTTACAATTTAGGACCGGGCTGGTGGGCCCCGCAAACACCGTCATGAGCTTCTCGTACGGCTTTTTTGGCTTCTGTGTTTGACAGAAACCGAAGTAGTAATCCATCGTAGGAGCGACGATACAACATTTTCGTCTCTGTATCATAGAAAAATCTGAGAGAACGCCGTCTGATGGAAGTGGCTTCCTTTGGGTTCTCGGGCAGGATGTCGTAGACGACGAAGTCAATGAATGGTTGTCTCCAGTCTGGGGCATCATCGATCGTCTGGGCGGAATAACTCGCCACGAATTGCACATTATTCTTGGGACAGACCAGTTCGTGGCCTATTACATCCACTAATTGGCGATCATAGTTCGGAACTGCTGGCGAAGCGGCAAGACCACCTAGGGCATCAGCTTCGATATTTCGGAGTCTTGGGACATGTTCGATGAAGAACCCCTTGAACGACGAGATGATGTCAATCGTTATTTGGTGATAAGGGATCATGTCTTCGTGGTGGACCTCGTATGAGCCCCGGATCTGATTGACGATTAGTTGGGAATCGCCGTATGCTTCAAGGTATTCTACCCCCAGCTCTCTTGCAAGTCGGAGGCCAATGACCAGAGCGTTGTACTCGGCCACATTGTTAGAACAGGGTTCTGTGAGGGAATAAGTGCGGTTAATCACCAATCCGGAAGGGGAGACCAGCACTACCCCGACTCCGACGACTATATTGCCTTTAGGTCCGGTCCTCGAAGCACCGTCGAAGAACATTCACCATATATTATCGTGAGAGGTTGCATGTGAGTCGGCGACCTCATCTGGGATCTCTTTATATATTCTGGAGGACTCCGAGCCTGGATTGGCTGCTAAGAAGTCTGCCAGGGCTTGACCTTTGACTGCCTTTTGTGGGACGAAGATCATATGATAAGGGGACAGCAATATTGCCCATGTAGCGAGGCGAGAGCTGAGTGCCCCTGGTTTAGTCATGAGGACCCTGAGAGGGTTGACTCGTGATATCACATGTATCGTTTGTCCGGTGACAAAGTACCGCATTTTCTGAATGGCAAATACCAGGTCAAGGCATTCCTTCTCCACAGCGGTGTATCGGTGTTCTGGCCCAATCATCATTCGGCTGAGGTAATATATGGCTTGCTCATTGTCACTCTCCGTTCCCGGAATGCGTATTTTTATATATGTACAACTCATGTGTATTTATTTAGTATTTATCATGTATTATTCTGTATTTAAATTCCTTTAGTTTCATGTTAATTAATTATCTGCTCTTTAAAATTTTCATGTTAATTAATTTCCTGCAAATTTTATTTCTGTAATTATATTTCCGCAATTTTATTACCTGCATTTTATTTGTTGCTTTAGTCTTATTGGGTTTCGGCTTGGATGGATCTGTGCAACCCGGCCCACTAACTCCCACCTACCACCACCCTTCCTATTTAAAGCTTCCATCTCTTTCTCTCTCCTCGTTACTTCATTCTCACCATTACTTCTTCTTCTTTCTCTCATTACTCTCCACCACCTACCAGCAGCAGGAGAAGGCAAGTGCAAACTTGCTTCTTGCTTGGAGAACCATTTTTGTGGTTCATTTCCCTTCCTCTCATGATTCTGAGAGAGATTAGTTCTTAGAATTTTTGATTTCTACGGCTGGTTTTCTCTAGATCTAAGTTATAGTATTTCGGCTGTTCATGGGTTCTTGATCCACCAACTTAGCATGTATTTCTGGCACTGGAACAAGGCTCCATAGGACTTGGAGTTTGGGAGATGTTTCACGTACACGTTCTTACGTGCTCGCGTAAACATCAGCCCAGTCACGCACACATTTATACGTGTTTGCGTGTATTTCAGTCACGCTAACGTTCTCATGAGCGTGCATGTATTTCAGTCACGCTCATGTCTGTGCGTGCCTGCGTGACTTTTGAGTTACGTCCACCCTGTGCGTGCGTGTATTTTTAGCCACGCTCGCATTAGAGTGTGTGTATTTTTAGTCACGCTCGCGTTGTCTGCGTGAATTTTGAGTCACGCTCCTGTCTTTGTACTACGTGCGTGACTTTTTACGCTCATGTCCCTGAGCTTGCGTACGTGACTTTTTACCCTCACGCTGCGCGTGCGTGCGTGAATTATTTGTCACGCTCATACGCTCACATTGCCAGCACGTATCACTTGTCACGCATCACTTGTCACACCTCACTGTTCACGCTCACGCTTACCTGAGTGTACTCCTTTTACGCTCACTCCTTCATGCCAGACTTGGCGTACTTTTCACGGATACGATTCTTGCGTGACTTTTGGACTTAGCTTAGACTTGTTAGCATGACTTCCTGACTTGGGAGTTTTATTTGTTCTATATTTTATTCATTTAATGTGGGCATGATAATTCTCTTATTATATCCTTACGCCTTTTTGCATGAACCCGAAAATCTTAGCATGTTAATATTTTAATACCTATGGTTGTGTATTAGTGCCAAGTGTCTGGATTGGTATATGGATATCTAGTGAGACTGGAACTTGACCTTGAGAGTTACAGACTCAGCCCTATTTAATGCTAATGACTTTTATGCCTTGTCACCATTAATGACGATGGTTATCTTGACTAATTTGATCATGCGTTCCTAGTTGGAACTAAGAGACTGGCTAGTCGTCTTATTGAAATGAATGAATAAGACACGTTCATGTTATGAACTATTGCAATCGACTGGCTGATCCCGAATATTGACATACATGCACATGCAGGCTTCAATCTATTTATTTAATTTTTATTTATTTATTTCCTACAAAAGAAGCATGTCTACTTTATGGTCAAGGCATGATTACCGTGGTTAGATTTGATTGTTGTATTACGCTATGTAAGACCTGCAACCTAGCCGCACTGGTATCGTTGTAGAGTTGAGCATATCGTACCCCGTACAAAAGTACTCATTTGAATGACCATGATCCACGGCATGGGATTTCACTCAACATAGGGACTATTAAGTTAAATAAAATAATGATTGCATAGAGAGAATGGATTTCTAAGTTCTTACATGGCAGCCCCCTTGGGACGAGTAGTACCCGACGGGCCGGCTGGTTCCCACAGATACTGTAAATCTGTCACACGGGCAGGGAACAATATCTGCTTTTATTATTATGGTATATTATATATTGACGGGCGTCCTGCTAGGACTCGTCTAATTCATGCATGGCGCACATGATTGACTGAATAGACTAGCCTTGCTCGCACATAGTAAGAACTATGGAATCCCTAATTGCATTATTCCAGGATAACTTGGGACTCACAATAGCAAGCCTTAGAATTTGATTGGCCGTTCAAAATGATTTGTTTGTGTACCGTACTACTCTGTTACCTAATGGGATAATCAGAATGTCAGGACATGACAGGCCAACTTTTGTCCTTGTTTGGTTGGGAGGTTGGTTCGAAGTGTCGTGATGTGATATGAATCCTAGTAGCAAGCAGAGATCTATTATTATATTCTTTTACTTACTGGTTTATGTCCTTCATATCGTCCTTCCTTGTGGTACTTGCTATTAGAGGTCTAACCTCTCTGGTTTTGCATGGCCAGATTTAGAGCCGGTTCCCGAGGATCCAGCGTACTTCTACCTCCCAAATGGTCAATACTAGGGGAATGATCGCAGGAGGACTCGAGTGGGTTCCTTACTTCACCGCTCGTCTTGTAATTTACCTTTATACTTAGCCGTTTGGCACCGACATGTTAGTCGGATTGTCTTGTACTTACTTTTACATAATTGTAATTAAGTCAGACTGCAGCTGATAACAATTGTGTATACTTGCTATACCATCTGGCTATGTTTTGTAAAGCCAGATCTCAAGAAAATTTTGACTGAGCATTTGGGACGCCTTACTGCTTTACCTCACATGTTCTCTATTACTGTTTCTTGCTTGAATGATTGAGACAATAGATGTGTAATGACCATAGAAAGACTTTTATGTAGTATGCACCCCCTCGTCTGGTTAGACAGCATTGATCGTATTATACGGTATTCATCTACCCGTAATACGTAGCTGGCTGAGTCATTCCCCCGCTCTCTAGTATTCTGGTTCTGGGGCGTGACAAGGTTTTAGTGGTGGCCCATGCAGGTCTGATTTCAGACTTGTAGGGTGTTTTGATTTATAGGATGTCTCAATCACACATATTTCCCCTTGATCTCCTGATTCGTTATTCTCAACTCTTGCTTGACATTCCGGTATCCTTTGACTTCATTGATCCTTCCTATCCGGTCGTTTGATTGTTCTCTTGTCCCTTTTCTTAGGGGCACTTCGTCCGCATCGGTCAGAGCTGGACTGCAACAACAAGGGCAACATGGGCAACCTGACCAGGTTGGTCAGCAACAAGGGCCAGTCTCACCTCAGGAGGCTACCCAGGAAGAAGTAATAGTGGAAGCAGCAGCTGGATCGCAGTATCCGAATGTTCCACCACCCCCAACAGTTCTACCTACCCCTGTGAAAGTGGACACACCAGCCCTTCTAGAGATCATAGGAGGAATGATGGCTGCTCAGCAACATCAGATGTTGGCCCAGCAGCGCATGCACACTCAGCTACAAGAGCAGAATGTGTTGGTCAACCAAGGATTGCAGACGGCTTTGGAAAGAGGAGTGAGGACTGATTCAGGAGCATCAGCCAGGTTTTGTAAGTACAACCCCCGCCGTTTCGAGGGCACGGAGGATGCCATCTCGGCAGATGCATGGCTTAAGGATATGGAGGCTATTCTGACAGCGGCTAAGGTACCGGCAGAAGAGCGTGTGGATCAAGTGAAGTTGTTACTTCAGGATCTCGCACGTGATTGGTGGAAATCAGAGGAAGTGGGCATCAGACGTCCTGTGGCTTGGGACGATTTCACAGCAAGATTTAAGACCAAGTACTATAGAGTTGTGGCGCAGTTTGAGCTACAACAGAAGTTTATCAACCTCAGGCAGGCCGGCAAGACTGTAGATGCTTATACATCGGAGTTCTGCAGATTGAGTAGATTCGCCCCAGAGATGGTAGCAACAGAGCGCCATAGGGCCATGAGGTTTCAGCAAGGGTTTCATCTCTAGCTCTTGCAATTGATAGAGGGGCACAACTACCAGACTTTTGATGAGATATTGACGGCAACTCGAAGGCATGAGCTCACCATTCAGAGGCTTGCGACAAGGACTGGGGGTTAGAAGAGATCCCACAGTCAGATTGAAGGAGGAGGGAGAGCAGCACCCCGAACAACAGCACCATCCACTGGCATTCGTATCCACGATGTGGCGATACGAGGACCAGCACCACTCAGGCAGCAGCAGCAACAGCAACAGAAGAAGAACCAGCAACCCCCGGCAGGCTGCACTTATTGTGGGAAGATAGGACACACTAGAGATGTGTGTCGGACATTGAATGGACTGTGTCTGATATGTGGAAATCCAGACCATCGGGTTACCACATGTCCCATGAATTCGAGGACAGGAGGACCAGGGCAGCAGTTTCCTGCTCTACCAGCACCAGGGGCAGGCCAGTATCGAGGACCAGCAGTGGCAGTTAGGCCATTGGCACAGCGTCCGTTAGTACCGCAGGCTTAGATGTTTCGGCAGCAGGGACCGCCGATGCAACAACACCAGCATAGACCACCCCAGCATCATCAAGGCAGGGGCCAGCAGCAGCATCAGGCCAGGTCGCAGCATGGAAATCAGCAAGGAGGTCGAGGGCAAGCATTCACTCTGTCCTTGGAAGAGGCATTGGCATCGGGAGATGTTGTGGCAGGTAACATTCTCGTCGCCTCATATCCCGCAGTAGTATTGTTTGATTCGGGAGCATCCCATTCATTTATATCTGCACGATTTGCGACACGACTAGGAATGGAGTTCGAGGCATTGCCAGGGAGGTTGAATATACTCACTGGTAATGGGCTCGTAGAGGTTAGTAGAGTTATTTTAGCGTGTAGCGTTGTAGTTTGCGGGCATTCTTTACCCGCCCGGTTGATAGAATTTCCTGTTGGAAATTTCGACGTTATCTTAGGCATGGACTGGCTGAAGGACAGTCATGCGACAATAGATTGTCGTAGAGGGAGTGTATCTTTTGATATTCCAGGCATGAAGAGGTTTACCTTAGTCAGATCAGAGGCAACTCAGCAAGGGCAGGGAGTAGTAGCGGCAATGGAGGAAGTTCAGATTCCGAAGGTAGTTGAAGAGTTTCTAGACATATTTCCCGAAGAACTTCCAAGACTACCACCAGTTAGAGATATTGAGTTCAGTATAGAATTGGCACCAGGAACTAAACCGATATCAGATCGGGTTTATAGAATGGCGGATTCGGAGCAGGCCAAGGTATATCAACATATAGAGGAACTGAAGGAGAAGAAGTTCATCCAAGCTAGCGTATCACCGTGGGCAGCACCAGTGGTACTTGTGGAAAAGAAGGATGGGTTATCCAGATTATGCATTGACTACAGGAAGCTTAACGCGGCAACAGAGAAGAACAAGTACCCATTACCCAGGATCGATGACTTATTTGATCAGTTGAGCAAGGCTAGAGTTTTCTCCAAGATAGATCTTCGTTCAAGGTACCATCAGGTGAGGGTTCGGAAGGAAGATATTCCTAAGACAGCATTCCGGTCGAAATATGGACATTACGAATTCTTAGTAATGCCGTTTGGTTTGACCAATGCTCCAGCAATATTCATGGATTTGATGAACCACATCTTTATGCCATATTTAGACCAATTTGTCGTTGTATTTCTTGACGACATTCTCGTATACTCTGCTAGTGAAGAGGAGCATGAAGACCACCTCAGGAAAGTGTTGCAGGTTCTGAGAGGGAACCAGTTGTATGCCAAGCTAAGCAAGTGTGAGTTTTGGTCGGATCACATTTCATTTTTGGGTCATATCATATCAGAAGCTGGAGTAGCAGTAGATCCCAAGAAAGTAGAAGCAGTAGAGAGTTGGCCAGTACCCAAGACCGTAGCTGATGTGCGAAGTTTTTTGGGATTGGCAGGATATTACAGAAGATTTGTATCAGACTTTGTAAGGCTTTCAGCACCCATGACCCGCTTGACCCGGAAGAATGTGCCATTTGTTTGGTCGGCAGAATGTCAGGCATCATTCGAGACTTTGAAGCAGAAGTTGATATCAGCACCTATCCTTACATTACCAGTTGGACCCGGAGGTTTTACAGTATATTGTGATGCATCAGGTAAAGGACTTTGATGTGTCCTTATGCAACATGGGAAGGTGATAGCGTATGCATCTAGGCAGCTTCGGGACCACGAGAAGAATTACCCAACTCATGATTTGGAGTTGGCGGCAGTAGTGTTTGCTCTGAAGCTATGGAGGCATTACTTATATGGTGACCGAGTGGAGATGTACACAGATCATAAAAGTCTGAAGTACATCTTTACTCAGAAGGAGCTGAATATGAGGCAGAGAAGATGGCTGGAGTTGATTAAGGATTATGATGTGGAGCTTCAGTATCATCCAGGCAAGGCGAATGTAGTGGCAGACGCTCTCAGCAAGAGAGGCGGCACGTTTATGTTGACAACGCAAAGGCATATCTTAGAAGACCTTCAGGAGATGGGCATCAAAGTTATATTTCCTAGTGATATAGGAGTTCTAACTAGTCTGCAAGTTCAATCCGACTTAGTAGACAGGATCAAGACAGCTCAGGCACAGGACCCAAGGATTCAGAAGCTTAGGGCAGAATGTGAGTCAGGACTCAGGAAGGAGATGAGGATTCACGAAGATGGTACACTTAGGTTCGGATCATATTTATGTGTGCCTAGTGGAGATATCAGACAGGAGGTCATGGCAGAAGCTCACAGTTCTCAGTATTCTATTCACCCTGGAGGGACCAAGATGTACCAAGATATCAAGCAGCATTTCTGGTGGAACGGAATGAAGAGGGAGATAGCTAGATTTGTTTCCCGTTGCTTGGTATGTCAGCAAGTGAAGGCAGAACATCAGAGGCCAGCTGGGCTATTGCAACCGCTTCCTATTCCGGAATGGAAATGGAAGCATATTACAATGGACTTTGTGACCGGTTTACCGAGATCACCAAGTGGTAAGGACGCTATTTGGGTAATAGTAGACCGACTTACGAAGGTAGCACACTTTCTTCCCTTCAGAGTAGGGCAATCTACAGAAAAGTTGGCAGAATTATATATACAACAGATAGTCAGGCAGCATGGAGTCCCTGTCAGTATTGTGTCGGATCGAGATACCCACTTTACATCACATTTCTGGAAGAGCTTACATCATAGTCTGGGTACCAAGTTAAGGTTTAGCACGGCTTACCATCCGCAGACGGATGGGCAATCAGAAAGAACGATTCAGACTTTAGAAGACATGTTGGGAGCTTGCACTTTGGATTTTGGAAGGTCTTGGGAAAGTCACCTGCACTTGGTCGAGTTCTCATATAACAATAGTTATCAGGCCAGTATCCAGATGGCGCCATTCGAAGCATTATATGGTAAGAAGTGCAGGTCACCGCTAGCATGGGATGATATTGGAGAGAGGAAGATGCTAGGCCCAGAAATGATTATTCAGACGGTTGAAGTAGTTAAGGGAATTAGAGAGCGACTTCGAGTTGTGCAGGACCGACATCGTCATTGGGCGGACCAGCATCGTAGGCCGTTAGAATTCTCTGTTGGAGACCACGTATTCTTGCGGATCTCACCTACTCGTGGGGTCATTAGATTTGGCGTTCGCGGGAAATTGAGTCCGCGGTACGTGGGCCCATTTGTTATCCTTGATCGGATAGGCGATGTTGCTTATCGTTTATCACTCCCACCTTCGTTGTGAGAGGTGCATGACGTGTTTCATGTATCTCAATTACGTAGGTATGTATCGGACCCAAGCCATGTCCTCGATCATTCTGAGCTGGTTGTTGGTACCAACCTGTCTTACGAGGAACAGCCTGTGTCCATTTTGGACCGAAGAGAGAAGATACTCAAGAACCGAACAATTAGTCTTGTCCGTGTTGCTTGGGGTCATCACTCCTTGGGAGAGTCAACGTGGGAACGTGAGGATGATATCCGATCACGGTATCCACACCTGTTTGACTCACAAGGTATATCTTTTTCTGTATACCTTGATTGTCTTGATTCTTCATGCTTATCGCCTTATGGATAGAACTATCTGATATCGTAGATTGATGGATTTACATATATAGTACTTGCTTTTGATATGGTAACAATGATTGCTTGCTTACTAGAATTGCTTGTATTAGTTTAGCTCTGATATTTTTATCCGGCTTGGATTTGAAATTCCGAGGACGGAATTTTTCTAAGGTGGGTAGAGATGTCACTCCCCGTTCCCGGAATGCGTATTTTTATATATGTACAACTCATGTGTATTTATTTAGTATTTATCATGTATTATTCTGTATTTAAATTCCTTTAGTTTCATGTTAATTAATTATCTGCTCTTTAAAATTTTCATGCTAATTAATTTCTTGCAAATTTTATTTCTGTAATTATATTTCCATAATTTTATTACCTGCATTTTATTTGTTGCCTTAGTCTTATTGGGTTTCGGCTTGGATGGATATGTGCAACCCGGCCCACTAACTCCCACCTACCACCACCCTTCCTATTTAAAGCTTCCATCTCTTTCTCTCTCCTCATTACTTCATTCTCACCATTACTTCTTTTTCTTCCTCTCATTACTCTCCACCACCTACCAGCAGCAGGAGAAGGCAAGTGCAAACTTGCTTCTTGCTTGGAGAACCATTTTTGTGGTTCATTTCCCTTCCTCTCACGATTCTGAGAGAGATTAGTTCTTAGCATTTTTGATTTCTACGGCTGGTTTTCTCTAGATCTAAGTTATAGTATTTCGGCTGTTCATGGGTTCTTGATCCACCAACTTAGCGTGTATTTCTGGCACTGGAACAAGGCTCCATGGGACTTGGACTTTGGGAGATGTTTCACGCACACGTTCTTACGTGCTCGCGTAAACATCAGCCCAGTCACGCACACGTCTATACGTGTTTGCGTGTATTTCAGTCACGCTAACGTTCTCATGAGCGTGCGTGTATTTCAGTCACGCTCATGTCTGTGCATGCCTGCGTGACTTTTGAGTTACGTCCACCCTGTGCGTGCGTGTATTTTTAGCCACGCTCGCATTAGAGTGCGTGTATTTTCAGTCACGCTCGCGTTGTCTGCGTGAATTTTGAGTCACGCTCCTGTCTTTGTACTGTGTGTGTGACTTTTCACGCTCAAGTCCCTGAGCTTACGTGCGTGACTTTTCACCCTCACGCTGCGCGTACGTGCGTGAATTATTTGTCACGCTCATACGCTCACATTGCCAGCACGTATCACTTGTCACGCATCACTTGTCATACCTCACTGTTCACGCTCACGCTTACCTGAGTGTACTCCTTTTACGCTCACTCCTTCATGCCAGACTTGGCGTACTTTTCACGCATACGATTCTTGCGTGACTTTTGGACTTAGCTGAGACTTGTTAGCATGACTTCCTGACTTGGGAGTTTTATTTGTTCTATATTTTATTCATTTAATGTGGGCATGATAATTCTCTTATTATATCCTTACGCCTTTTTGCATGAACCCGAAAATCTTAGCATGTTAATATTTTAATACCTATGGTTGTGTATTAGTGCCAAGTGTCTGGATTGGTATATGGATATCTAGTGAGACTGGAACTTGACCTTGAGAGTTACAGACTCAACCCTATTTAATGCTAATGACTATCATGCCTTGTCACCATTAATGACGATGGTTATCTTGACTAATTTGATCATGCGTTCCTAGTTGGAACTAAGAGACTGGCTAGTCGTCTTATTGAAATGAATGAATGAGACACGTTCATGTTATGAACTATTGCAATTGACTGGCTGATCCCGAATATTGACATACATGCACATGCAGGCTTCAATCTATTTATTTAATTTTTATTTATTTATTTCCTACAAAAGAAGCATGTGTACTTTATGGTCAAGGCATGATTACCATGGTTAGATTTGATTGTTGTATTACGCTATGTAAGACCTGCAACCTAGCCGCACTGGTATCGTTGTAGAGTTGAGCATATCGTACCCCGTACAAAAGTACTCATTTGAATGACCATGATCCACGGCATGGGATTTCACTCAACATAGGGACTATTAAGTTAAATAAAATAATGATTGCATGGAGAGAATGGATTCCCGAGTTCTTACATGGCAGCCCCCTTGGGACGAGTAGTACCCGACGGGCCGGCTGGTTCCCACAGATATTGTAAATTTGCCACACGGGCAGGGAACAGTATATGCTTTTATTATTATGGTATATTGTATATTGACGGGCATCCTGCTAGGACTCGTCTAATTCATGCATGGCGCACATGATTGACTGGATAGACTAGCCTTGCTCGCATATAGTAAGAACTATGGAATCCCTAATTGCATTATTCCAGGATAACTTGGGACTCACAATAGCAAGCCGTAGAATTTGATTAGCCGTTCAAAATGATTTGTTTGTGTACCGTACTACTCTGTTACCTAATGGGATAATCAGAATGTCAGGACATGACGGGCCAACTTCTGTCCTTGTTTGGTTGGGAGGTTGGTTCAAAGTGTCGTGATGTGATGTGAATCCTAGTAGCAAACAGAGATCTATTATTATATTCTTTTACTTACTGGTTTATATCCTTCATATCGTCCTTCCTTGTGGTACTTGCTATTAGAGGTCTAACCTCTCTGGTTTTGCATGGCCAGATTTAGAGCCGGTTCCCGAGGATCCAGCGTACTTCTACCTCCCAGATGGTCAATACTAGGGGAATGATCGCAGGAGGACTCGAGTGGGTTCTTTACTTCACCGTTCGTCTTGTAATTTTCCTTTATACTTAGCCGTTTGGCACTGACATGTTAGTCGGATTGTCTTGTACTTACTTTTACATAATTGTAATTAAGTCAGACTGCAGCTGATAACAATTGTGTATACTTGTTATACCATCTGGCTATGTTTTGTAAAGCCAGATCTCAAGAACATTTTGACTGAGCGTTTGGGACGCCTTACTGCTTTATCTCACATGTTCTCTATTACTGTTTCTTGCTTGAATGATTGAGACAATAGATGTGTAATGACCATAGCAAGACTTTTATATAGTATGCACCCCCTCGTCTGGTTAGACAGCATTGATCGTATTATACTGTATTCATCTACCCGTAATACGTAGCTGGCTGAGTCATTCCCCCGCTCTCCAGTATTCTGGTTCTGGGGCATGACACTCATGGCCTGCGTCATTGTTTTGTGCCAGCAGAGCCCCAAGGGAGTGTTCCATTGCTCGTACATATAGCAGGAATGGTTTTCTAAGAACCGGAGCCATCAAAACTGGGGGATTTGATAAATATTCTTTGATGCTGTCGAAAGCACGCTGACATTCCTCGTCCCATACGAATGAGACTCCTTTCTTCATGAGATGCATGAATGGTCGGCATCGCCCGGAGAGGTTAGAAATGAACCTCCTGATGTAAGCTAGCCTCCCTTGGAGGCCTCTGAGTTCGCGGAGGTTTCTCGGGGGACCCATCTCCATGATTGCTTTTGTCTTCTCAGGGTCTACATGGATACCTTACGCCGTGATGATGAAGCCCAAGAACTTTCTGCTGGATACGCCCAGAAAGGACTTCGTAGGGTTCATTTTCAAATTGTGCGCTCGCATTAGGTCGAATACCGTCTTTAGATCCTGCAGATGGTCTCCCTTGCAGCGACTCTTAACGGCTATATCGTCAACATAGCACTCCACTGTCTTGCGTAAGTGGTCTCTGAAGATGATGCTTATGGCTCTTTGATAGGTGGCGCCAGCATTCTTCAAACCGAAAGGCATGACTGTATAGCAGTATGTGCCAATTGGCGTTCGGAATGATGTATGCTTTTCGTCATCAGGAGACATTTTGATTTGGTTGTACCCCAAGAAGCCATCCATGAATGACATACGTTCGAAGCCGCAGGTATTGTCGATCATGATGTCTATGATAGGAAGGGGGAATTCATCTTTGGGGCACGCCTCGTTCAGATTGCGGAAGTCGAAGCAGATTCGAATCTTCCGATTCTTCTTGAGGACGGGTACTATATTGGCGACCCAATCGGGATGTTGCTCCTCACGAATGAAGCCGCTTGCTATCAGTTTATTGACTTCGGCTTCGATCGCGTCCATGATGCCTGGGCGGAAGCGTCGCTGTTGTTGCTTGACTGGCTTCGCATCTGGCCGAATGTTGAGTTTGTGAAGAGCAACGTCGGGATTTAATCCTGGCATGTCTTCATAGCTCCAGGCGAACACATCAATGTATTCTCTGACGAGTTCTAGCAGCGACTCCCGTTCTTTGTCTGCTAGGCTTTTACTGATGAAAATTGGTTTTGGAGAAGATTCGCTGCCGAGATCCAGTTGTATGACCTCATCTTCAGTAGGAGGTTCTCTCTGTTCGAACCGCTTTTCCCATTGTGCGTCCAATTGCTGGGCCCATGGCTCTAGCTCAAGGATTTCGGGGATGTCTTCGTCTTCTTCGTAAGCGTCGGTGAATGCCATGTTGACTGACAAGACTTGTCTGAACACGTCTTCGATGCTAGTATCCGAGTCAGAAGTTGGTGACCCGGTTGAATGTGACTGCCAGTCGCATTCTTCATCTGAACTCTCAGGGATCGTAGTAGACGTTACATACCCTAACCTGCATCGAGTTTTGCTATAGTAGTCTCGTGGTTTGCCTGTCGGGACTGGTGGCTTTAAAGGTAATCGTCGTCCAGTGTCGTAGTTCAAACTTGGCATCGTCTCCAGATTATACCCCTGTTTTTGTATGAGATATTTGGATTGGGGGCTATAAAGATACAGAGGCAATCTTCCGGTATCTGACCCGAGGTCGGCTTCCTCTATGGTGAAGGGATGCGGGTCGTCCTTCCGGCCGAAGATGATTGGATGGTCCCCTCCCTCGATTATTCGGTAAGCGTCTTCTGCTGGAGTAAGCTGGATTGCGGTGTACACATTTGTCACCTGTGTGTGTAGGTGAGTGCCTATACCGTGTTCCATAGCATACATTGTACATAGCTTATTGAGCTCGGTGTAGTTCAAAGATAACCCTTTATTACTTTTCTAGGGGTATTACATCATCACCGGAGGGGACATTAGTGTGGGCAGCCACATACTTGGTTAGCTCCGGTTCCACTTCGGCTACCCCCTGTGTGAATGAAGACTAAGAGGACGACCTGGAAAGTTTGATTGTCAGTGGTTCAGTAGATGGAGCAGAGCGTGGAGTTGTTGGCAGACTAGCGACCCCCAGTTTGGTACTCGATGTGGAGCGAGGAGTGGCTGGTTCGCTAGAAGTGTCAGACCTTGTATCGGAGTGACGACCCTTCTTGGGAAGGCGTATCGTCAGTGGCCTATCGGAGGGATTGAGCTTCTCCGTTTGGGATTGACCGACTCTTGGTAGTCTGATTGTCAATGGCCCCGTTGTGGGTCTCGGTACTTGGCCGGACCTTGGTAGCCGGATTATCATCTGCTCCTCCTGCGCTGAGAGGCTGATTGCGTCCTTCCGCAGAGTGACGGTAAGGGGTGCGGACTTGCCTGGTTTGCGAGCTTGGAGGTGGATCGTCAGGGGCCCTTCTGATCCCGTGGCCGTTTCGGTAGCTTGTTCATTTCCTTCATCAAGGTGCCTCGTCGACTTTTCGTATAGGCAGGAGTCCGAGTAGTAAGATTCGACCCCTTTGAAGGGATCGATGTCTGCAAATTCTGTCTTCACGAAGCCGTGTTTGTCGACATATTTGAAGCACTGGTGTATCGTGGAAGGCACGATCATATAATCGTGTATCCATGGGCGCCCCAAGGGAATGTTGTAAGAAGTGTCTGCATCTATGACGTAGCAGGTGACTTCAGATTGGAGGTCGCCAATTTGACACTTCAGACGAATCTTCCCAATAGGGTAGCTCCTGCCCGAATTGAAACCGCTGATGGCGGTGCTTGTAGGCGTCAGACGATGCATTGGGATACGGAGATGATGTAGCAGACCCTTCGGGATGATGCTTATGGAAGAGCCAGGGTCTATGTGCATCCGATCCACCTTCACATCGCCGATGTATCCCGTGTAGTATAGCGGACGATCGTGTAGGTTGGTTTTGATGAGCATGTCCTGCGGAGTGAAGACGATGTTGGGCATTACTCCCGTGCAGGCACTATCTTGGAGATCCATGGGTGTGTCCTCCCCGGTGAGGTTGGATTGAGCCAGATAGACATCGATATTTTGGAGTGCTTCGCTTAATACAATACGAACGTCTTTGGAGAGCCTTAGGAGTTCGTACAGTGACAACTTGGCTGGAGTGTTAGCCAATTGTGCTAAGATGTCAAAGTTGTAGGGCCTCTCTAGCCCTTGGGCTGCGTCTTTTCGGAGAGATTTGTCGAAGCGAGTCTCCTTCAGCCTAAGTTCGTCGGTCGTCGAAGGCTGAGCCGGTCCCGGAGCATCATTGTAGTGGCTTGATGATTTTCGGCTGGGTTATCAACCATCGGTTAGGATTGCGCTCCGGACCGCGTGACGACGGCTGTAGCTTCCTCGTTGTCTGTTGAGATTGTGTGGCAGGTCCTGACTTTTCTACTCTTCTTTTTGTTGGTGGAAGATGGTGTGGGCCGAGTTACATCTGACACCAAGTCTGGATGGACCCACATGACTTCCCCTCGTGATGTGGTGAGGGGTACTAGACTAGCAGCCTGTTCCCGAGGAGGTGGAAGATTGGTAATCTTCATCGTCGCCAGAGGGACGGGGATTACCCCATCTTGAGTCTCCGTCGGAGGGAGGCTGCCGAATTGTACGGACACCATATTGGCTGCCACGGTTACCTCTTCGAAATCGATGGCCAGAGCATTCGAATCGATGAGGCTTTGGATGTACCGTTTCAGTTGGTAGCAATCGTGTGTAGCGTGGTGTACATAACGGTGGTAATGGCAGAACTTTGGGTTCTCCAGATCAGCCGGCTGAGGCTCCCATCTTGGTGGAGGGAGCTGAATTCTACCTCCTTGTATGAGCATGTCCAAGATAGGCTTGACGTGGCCGTCTTCAAAAGAGTAAGTGACTTGAGGCCATTGTTTGTCTACGGGCTTCGGCTCAGGTTTTTGTGCTGTATCGGCCACTATAGCCTGCTTTCCCTTGCTGTCCCGATTGTTGGAGGGGTTACCCCCATTATCGTTGTTGGGACGCTTGCCCTTGTTTTCTCCTTCCGAGATGTGCAATCCCAGTTGGCGAGCCTTCTTCAGTCATTCTTTGGCGCTTGTGGCGCTGATGATGAACGCCTTCCAATCTTTGAATTGACTTTCGCCCATCCAGAGACTGATCGTTGGAAGCAGTCTCTTTTGACAAATTTCAATTAAAGATGAATCTGGATTTTCGGAGGGCAGCTTCATGGCGGTCTAGCGGAACCGCTCGATGTAGTTCCTTGTCAACTCCTTCTCCCCTTGGACGATGTCCATGAGAGTGGACATAGTGACGTCCTGTCCTACTTCGTAGAATCGCTCCAAGAACAGGCGCTTGAAGCCGGTGAAGGAGTGGATGCAGTTGTCCGGCAGATTGCGGTACCAATCGAAGGCGACTCCTTCCAATGCCCCAATGAATAACCGTGTGAGGATAGCATCATCATGGGGCAGATGGTCGGTGGTGACCTCGAAGTAAGTGATGTACCGACTTACTGAGGTTTTGCCATCATACGGGTTGATATTGAACGGCTTATATCTTGGCGGGAATGGAACATTCCTCCATTCAGCAGGGTATGCTTGCCGTATTCTGAGATCTTGAGCATTTTCTCGGGCATGGAACATGGCTCGGAGCTCCTGGACCTCTCTCCTTACTTCTCGGGTCTCATCTGTCGCGGTAGGGGCTGTTATTTAGGGAGGATTATTGCCCGGGTTTGGTGCCGCTGAGTTCGAATCCACATTGACCGCGGGGCCCGTGCTTGTTTGACCAGGCGTTCCTCCTTGTAGAGTTGGCAGGGCCACTTTAATCTCGTCTACAGACTTGACCAAAGCAAGTAATATGGCTTCGAGATTGTCGATGTGCTGGCGATCATTGGAACCACCTTGATTGCTGTCTGTCATAAAAACCGTTCTTACATGAGGAGTGATGGAAGGAACGGTAGAGGATGTACCCTCCGAGTCGTACCCATGCACCGAGAAGTCATCGGGATAGGTGGGAATGTTCCCTTCGGGCTCGGACTCGGAGGGAACGGTATCCCCAGCTTCAGAGCTTGCTTCGTCTTGAGAGTTACGGATGCCCTCGGGGACATCAGTGTCTGTTGTACCTGATGGGAGAGTTGTTTCTCCGGGCTCGGCTCCTTGAAACATCGAATTGTTACGGATGTTCGGAGGAGTGCTACCCCCAGTTCCCTCAACCCCCAGCAATGTGGATGATGAATTTCCCATCGCGGTAGATTTTGTCTTTGAACGGGTGTGTTGGAATACTCCGGTAGAGGACAACCATTTAGACGATAGTTTCTTAGCTGTAGTGGTTGATATCTTGGGACTGGAGATACTTGTCTTTTTCCCTCTCCCTTCGGTGGGGACCTTCTGAGCGGAATTGCAGGAGACAACAGGAGGTGCCTCATCTTCTGAGCTCGGATGCTGTAGCCTTGGAAGACGGACTGCCGATCTTCCGTCACTGCCGCGTTGTTGCAACAGCAGTTGACGATGATTTGGGTGCAGCGATGTCCAAGCGAGGACTCTTTGCATGCTGACACTCCTCCTCTTTCCTTGCATTTGTGGAGGATCGCCTCCCGCAGGTCAGAGGAACCACTCTGTCCGTTTGCCGCCGGGGGCTGAACTCGAGCGGTTGTATACAACTTCTCATCCGAGGCCCGTGTGATAGTCAACGGGACGCCCCGATAGTCAGAGGTTGGGACAGATAACATGGCCTGATAAGCCCGTGCTGCCCTAGACTTCCACCTTTTAGCACTTGTGGGTGCGTAATAGGAGGAGTCCAAGTTGGATACCACAGAATCTGGCTTATCATCCAGAGAACCATCAGGGTTAGGACCGCATGAGAGACGGTCGAAGACTGATCGAGAGAAGCGTGGAACAGACGCTATGCGGCTAGAGTTGGGTACCGACAGGTTGTCTGCATGCAGTTGTCTTCTGCCGTCGGATGAATTGTTTTTGTGCGGCTAGGAGTCACGACCGTACAGGCTGGCCGCATGCGGTTGGCAATTATGGCTGCATGGGTTTTCTGCAAGCGATTGACTCCCATAGCCGCATGAGTTTCATCCGTGTGGTTGGCAACTGTAGCCGCATAAGCTATGCGGCTGACAGATATGGTCGCATGAGTTTTTTTCATGCGGCTGGCGGATGTAGCCGCATGAGCTTTCTCCCTGCGGCTGATACCCTTATGCGGCTCGGATCTCATAGAGTTTCTCTTTGCCCCTGCAAGTCCAGCATCATAGTATTTTTTTCTGCCGAACTTGGGGACAGCAGAGTCGTCTACGATTTGAAGTGGGGCCGCAGGGGAATCTTGTTCGCCGTCTTGAACAACAGAGGGTGTCTCCGCAAGAGCTTCAGTAGGAACGAAGGATCGGGGTCTCTATTCCTTACGGGCCTTCTTTGTGCGGGCTCGCTTCTGGACCGGGCCAGTGCTCTTGTCGGAGAGCATTTCTTCGAACGCCTGTTGGTCGAACCGGGCGAACATCTTTTGTTACGTGGAGCCAAGCTTGGCTGCATCCGATTGCGTCACCAACTCCTCAGCAGTGGAGAAGTTAGTCCCCAGCAGAGTCGCCATCGTGTTTGCCATAAAATATAAAAGAACAGAACAACTATCGGAGGACCGGACTTTTACTTCTCGTTACAAACTCGCTTGTACAAAGAAAGCCTAGGGACGAAAACCTAGGTACAGCAGTCTAAGTATAATTATTTATTTTAGATTCTGGGGGATGACGATAGAGGCTCGGGAAGGCGACGGCAGCCCTGTCTTACTCCTTGGACGATCGGTATGCAGCCTTGGCTCCTGTGAGAAGATGGTTGGCGTTGATGAAGAAATGCTCTTCTTGCTCCTCTGTTGCTCTTCTGGCTTCTCTCTCTCTCTGTGTATTTTCTCCCTGATAGCGTATATCTCTCCTTGTCTCTCTCTTTTTTTCGCAAGGGAATGGTACCCTGCTATTTATAATAGTGGAGGGGCATCATTAGGGTTTGGCTGATTACCCATTCTCAAAGTGGCGGCGGCCTGATGCTTAATCAATCTAGACCATTAAATTTAAGCATGAAGGATCTGGGCCATAAATGGGGATAGCACTGAATCTTGTAAATAATTAATGCTGATTGCTTTAAATCTTCATGATTGGTTGTGTAGCTTGGATCTCTCACCACGTATCCCATTGGCTTGATTATGAACGATATGACCTAATCTCATTAATTATGAGGATAACGTTAAATATGGTCATTGGGATCTGGTAAATCTTTGCATCTCATAATCATCTTTGCTACCATCTGTCAAGTCTGAGGGATCATTGAATCTTTGCCACGTGTCTTAATGATGGACTCTGCCAAAGTCGCATGACATCCATGAACCGCATGAGACAGCGTCTGGGTGAGCCGCATAGGTATATTATTTACGAGCCGCATGGGATGGCTTCTTGGTGAACTGCATAAGTGTAGTAATCGCGAGCCGCATGGGATGGCTTCTTGGTGAGCCGCAGGAAGACGATTCTTGCCAGCCGCATGAAGCTGTCCTTCACTGAAGCCGCATGGGGGTAGCCACGTGTCAATCTCGGATCATGTCAGAGATTTTCTCCTATTTCCCAAGAGTCTGTCATTATGACAGGGCCATTTTGACACTTCATGTCAGAGCCGTTAGCTGTCAAATCATGGCAGAGCATTAAATAAGCACACTGCTCGATGGCCAGCTGTGTGAAGGAGTCTCGTGGTTACACGTGGCGTTGAGCCGCGTATCTCTGTGAGCCGCATGTACTTTTTGAACCGCATGCGGCTGGAGAACTCTTTGAACCGCAGGACTGTCCCTATGTAAGCCCCATGGACTCTCCTGTCCGAGCCGCATGAGACTAAGAGTCTCTCTGAACCGCATGGGACTGCTCCTGTATGAGCCGCATGGGGTTCTCCTGTTCTGAGCCGCATAGATCATCGTTCTGATATTTTCTATGCTTCTACAGGTGGCTTTTCGTATCCATCAACTACAACAGAGCATAGATCAAAATCAAGAGACTTTTGATAAAATCTCATAGGTGTCTTCTAGTACATATAGTTGGTGCCACGAAATAGGGATGACCTCTTTGTCGACTGGCCTTTACCATTTTTGGAGTGGATAGATTTAACAGTTTCCATAAATCTGTATGGATGTAAGTCTGGTAGTAAGAGAACTAGCTCTGGTACCAATTATAGGACCGTTAGGCAACTGTAGAGGGGGGTGAATAGAGTGCAGCAAATTAATCCAGTTAAAAATTGGGTGTTGTATGAAGGCAGTTAACAACTACTGTATATAAGCAAGATAGATATATAAACAGTAAGATAAGAGAGAGCAAACGCAAACACAGCGACTTTATCCTGGTATCCCTCTAAGAGGACAAGTCCAGGCTCGAGAACTCTTACTCAGAGTTTAATCTACTATTTGAAATATCAGTTACACCACGTGCTTTGATCTGAAGTGCACGTCGATTTCTTACACCTCATGTTTTGATCCGAAGGGTACGACGACTTCTAAATTTTGAAAAAAAAACTTGCTAAGCCAAGCTCTTACAACTCTTGCAGTCTTCTATACCGAGAGGCACTTGGCACTAGAAGCCTGGAGAGTGATCTTGGAGATGGAAAAGTTAAGGCTCTAAGGAATAGCTCACTACATGATAGAAAGATTGAGAAGCTATGAGTAAGAACGAATAGAAAAATCCATGTCTATTATAGGGTTTTTGTGGACATAATTCGGCTATAGTTCGTCATTCTATTATTACTATACATTCATAAAGTACAATATACATATAATGGTTGGAAACCCCACTTGGGCGGCTGGGTGGCTTTGAGCCACGGCCCAACTTGGAGAAATAACACTTATAGTGTCCAATCTCCAAGTTGAAAAAATAAAAAATAATATATATGTGTGTGTGTGTGTGTGTGTGTGTGTGTGTGTGTGTGTGTGTGTGTGTCCAATCTCGCATGCGGCCCCACTAATCTCGGCCGCAGGGAAAATGCTTTTGCGGCACCCAATCCCAGCCGCCTACCATCCACCCTATGCGGCTCGGGTTCAGTCTTCGACCGCCTCTCATGCGGGCCTGACCTCGAATGTGCCAGATTCTATGCGACACAACTTGGACTCTTCTTACTACGCACCCTCGGGTGCTAGAGCGAAGAAGTCTAGGGCAGCACGGGCTCGTCGAGCTCAGTCAGCTGTCCCAACCTCTAACCATCAGAGAGTCCCGCTAACTGTTATGTGGGCCTCTGATGGAAAGTTGTAAAGAACTGCCCATGTCCAGCCCCCGACGGCAAACGGACAGGGTAGTTCTCAAAAGTCTCCCAACATTGATCGAGGGTAAGTGCTTTTACTAGCCCCGCATCAGGGAGCAAACATGATACCTACGCATTCATGTGCTCGAGATTTCCGGGCTCATAAAACGAGTGCAAAGATGGATCGAGATGTTCTTGACTTACAAGATGTGATCCTTCACAAGTACAAGGAAAGAGAAGAAACCTTTGCGTGCAAAGAGTCCTTCCAGGGACGTCACTGCATTCAAGTCATTGTCAATTGCTGCTGCAACAAGACAGTAGTGCAAGAGGACCGACAGTCCGTCTTCCAAAGACTGCAGCAGCCAGGACCGGTCCTAGAACAAAGCTCGGGGGACGAGGCACTTCCTTTCGCCTCCTGTAACTTTGCCCGAAAAGTCCCTACTGGCAAGAGAGGGAAGAAAATAAACATGTCCAGCCCGACAATCTCAAACAGTACGGCTAAGGAACTCTCATCCAGGGGGTTGTCCACGGCCGTCATAGGAGGGGTTAATCAAGGTACCCGTTCAAAGGCGAAATCTTCAACACTTGTGGATTCATCGTTCACTTCCCTGGAGGTAGCTAGAGGTGGGGTAGCACTCCTCGGAACATCCATAACAATCCAGCGTTTCAGGAAGATAAACCAGGGGAAACAATCTCCCCAACAGATACAACAGGCTCAGACATCCTTGAAAACATCCACAAGTGCCAAGACGAGGAAGCCTCCTACGCAGGGGGTAGCACCTCCTCTGAGTTCGAACCAGAGGAGAATGTTCACACATACCCCGACGACTTCTCTATACGAGGATATGATTCGGAGGGCACGTCTTCTACAGTTCCTTTCACTTCTTCTCATGTGATGACGGTATTCATGACTGAGAATGACCAAGACTGTCCCAGTGATCGGCAGCACCTCGACACCCTTGAGGCCATACTTTAAACCTTGGTTAAGTCAGTGGATGAGATCAAGGCAGCCCTACCGGCTCTACAAACAAGGACACCTGGTCAAACAAGCTTGGGTCCTGCCATTAATATGGACTCAAACACAACCGTGCCAACCCCGGGCAATGATCCGCCTGGAGTATCGGCCCTCACTGCTGTAGAAGAGGCTAGGGAGGCGTGAAGAGAAGTCCAGGAGCTCCGTGCAATGTTTCACGCCCGAGAATCCTCTCAGGACCTCAGGATACGACAGCCGTATCCCGTTGCATGGAGAGATGTCCCCTTCCCTCCATGATACAAACCATTTAATATCAATCCATATGACGGGAAGACCTCTGCGAGCCGGTACATGACCTACTTTGAAGTCACAATAGACCATCTGCCGCATGACAATGCCATCCTCACGCGGTTGTTCATCGGGGCATTAGAGGGGGTTGCGTTCGAATGGTACCGCAACTTGTCGGATAACTATATCCATTCCTTTGCTGGTTTCAAACATATATTCTTGGAAAGGTTGTAGGATTTAGGACAAATGTGACAATGTCAACCCTCATGGACGTTATTCAAAGGAAAAAAGAACTGACAAGGAATTACTTCGAGCGGTTTCGCCAAACCGCGATAAAATTACCCTCTGGTAACCCGGACTCTTATTTAATTAAGATTTACCAAAAGAGGCTGCTACCCACAATCAGCCTCTGGATGGGTGAAAGTCAATTTAATGACTGGAAGGCCTTCATCATCAGCGCCACTAGCGTAGAAGCAAAATTGAAGAAGGCTCACCAACTGGGGTTGCATATCTCGGATGGGAAGGATAATAGCAAACGCCCTAGTACCAACAACAACAACGGTGGTAGTTCCTCTAACAACCGGAACACCAAAGGCAAACAGGCTATGGTGGCCGATATACCCCAGAAGCCTGAACCAAAGCAGGTAGAGAAGCAGCAGCCTCAGGTGACCTACTCCTTCGAGGATAGCCATGTCAAACCCATCTTTGACATGCTCTTGCAAGGCAACAGAATTCAGCTCCCTCCACCGAGACGTGAACCTCGACCTGCAGAGATGAAGAACCCAAAGTACTGTCACTTCCACCGCTACGTCCACCACGCTACTCAGGATTGCTTCCAATTGAAGCGGTACATCCAGAACCTCATCGATTCCAAGGCTCTGGCCATTGATTTCGAGGAGGTAACCGTGGCTGCCAACATGGTGTCAGTCCAATTCGGTAGCTTCCCTCCAACAAGGACTCAAGATGGCATAGAACCCATCCTTCGGGCAACAATGGAGGTCACTAATCTTCTACCTCCCCGAGACCAGACGACTGGGTTGGTGCCCCTCACTACGTCACGAGGTGAGGTCATGTGGGTCCACCCGGACTTGGTGCCTGAAGTAACCCAGTCTGCATCATCCTCCATCGACAAAAAGAAGGGCGGAAAGGCTAAATCTTGCCACACAATCTCGACCAAAATTGAAGAAGCGACAGTTGTCGTTACCCGGTCCGGTGCATAATCTCAACCTATACCGGGTAAATCGGCTGAATATCGTCAGCCGGCCACTGCTGATGCCCTAGGACCTTCTCAGTCTCCACCGGCCGACAAGCCTAAGCCAAAGGAGACCCGCTTCAACAAGCCGCTCCGTAAAGACGTACCTCAGGGGCTGGAGAGGCCTTACAATTTTAACATCCTGGCATAATTAGCCAATACACCAGCAAAATTGTCATTATACGAGCTCTTGAGACTCTCCAAGGATGTTTGTATCGCACTGAGCGAAGCTCTCTAGAATGCTGACACTTATCTGGCTCAGGTCAAGCTTACAGGAGAGAGCTCACCAGCAGATTTCTATGACAGTGCTTGTACAGGTGTAATGCCCAACATCGTGTTCACTCCGTAGGACATGCTCATCAAGACCAACTTACACGATCGCCCTCTGTATTACACTGGATACTTCGGCGACATCAAAGTAGATCGGATGTATATTGATCCCGGTTCTTCAATAAGCATCATTCCGAAGAGCTTGCTTCACCTCCTGGGCATCCCTATGCATCGGCTGACACCTACCAGCACCGCCATCAGCAGATTCAATTCAGGAAGAAGCTATCATGTTGGGAAGATTCGCCTGAAATGCCAAATTAGCGACCTCCAGTCGAAAGTAACATGCTACGTCATAGACGCAGACACGTCCTACAATATTCTCCTGGGGCGTCCTTGGATACACGATTATTTGATCGTGCCCTCCACATTGCACCATTGCTTTAAATATGTCGACAAGTACGGCTTCGTGAGAACGGAATTCGCCGACATCGATCCCTTCAAAGGGGTTAAATCCTACTATTCGGATGCCTGCTTGTATGAGAAATCAAAAAAGCAACTGGTCAAAGAGGATGCTCAAAAACAAATAGAGGGTACAATAGGATCATAAGAACCTTTGAGGATCCACCTCCAGGCCTGCAAGCCAGGTAGAACTGCACTTCTTGTAGCCACTCTCTGCAAAGAAGTAACCAGTCTACCGGTGCTCACTGCACAGAAGGAGAAAATGGTTATCTGACTCCCAAGGTCAAGCTCGGGGCCGAGACCCACTGTGGAGCCAAGGACAATCAGACTGACAAGAGCCGGCCAACAACAGTCAGAAGAGGTCAATCCTTCTGTTAAGCCGATGGTCATTCGTCTCCCCAGGACAAATCGACAGCCAAGTGCTAAGCCAAGGATCGCTAGTGAGCCGACGACCCCACGTCCAGCATCACCAGCAAAACCCTTGATGATCAAGCTGTCCAGTGAGCCAACGACCCCACGGCCAGCATCCCCAGCGGAACCCTTGATGATCAAGCTGCCCAGGTCATCCTTCCAATCTTCGATGATACAGGGGGTGGCTGAAAAGGAGTTAGAGCTAGCCAAATATGTGGCTACACATAATGATGTTCCCTCTGTCGATGATGTAATACCGCCAGAGAAGATACCTTATTTTATTAATAAAGGGTTATCTTTGAACTACCTCGAACTTAACAAGCTCCGTATAATGTATGCTATGGAACACGGTATGGGCATCAACTTACACACACAAGTGACAAATGTCTATACCACAAACCAACTTACTCCAGTGAAAGGCGCTTGCTTCATAATCCCGGGAGAGGATCATTCAATCATCTTCGGCCGAAAAATGGTCAACAGTCCTTCAGGCCAGAGGAAGTCGATCTCGAACCCAACACCGGGAGACTGCCCCTTTATCTGTATAGCTCCCGATCCAAGTACCTAATGCAAAAATAGAGGTATGATATGGAGGCCACACCAGGCTTGAATTACGACGCCGGCCAGCGATTACCTTTGCAATTGCTAATCCCGGCTAAAAAACCACGAGATTATTACAGTAAGACCAGGCATGGTCTAGGCTATGTTATACCTGCAACAACTCCTGAGAGCTCGGATGAGGAATGAGAATGGCATTCACATTCTACCGGATCACCCACTTCCGATTCAGATGTCAGCATTGGGGACATACTCAGGCAAGCTTGGTCTGTCAATATGGCATTTGTTGACGCATACGAAGAAGACGTAGACATACCCAAACTCCTTGAGTTAGAGACTTGGGTCCAACGACTAGATGCCTAATCGGAGAAGCATTTCGAACGAAAAGATCCCCCTACCGAAGATGAAGTCATGCAAGTTAACCTCGGTGATGAATCCTCTTCAAAGCCAATCTTCGTCTGCAAAAGTCTGACAAACGAAGAGCGGGAATCGCTATTGCAACTCGTTAGAGAGTATATCGATGCGTTCGTCTGGAGCTATGAAGACATGCCAGGGCTAAACCCCGAAATTGCACTCCATAAGCTCAACATTCATCCGGATGCAAAGTCAGTCAAGCAACAGCAACGATGGTTCCACCCAGATATCATAAATTTTATTGAAGCTGAGGTCAACAAAATAATAGCTAGCGGCTTCATCTGCGAGGAACAACACCCAGACTGGGTAGCTAACATAGTACCGGTCCTCAAGAAGAATAAAAAAAATCTGAATTTGCATCGACTTCCGGAATCTGAACGAAGCATGTCCTAAAGATGAGTTCCCTCTTCCTATTACGGACATAATGATTGACAATACATGTAGCTTTGAGCGTATGTCATTTATGGATGGCTTCTCAGGATACAACCAAATCAAGATATTTCCTGACGATGAAAAGCATACATCATTTCGAACGTCGATTGGAGTGTACTGCTACAAAGTCATGCCCTTTGGTTTAAAGAATGTCGGTGCCACATATCAACGAGCTATGATTATCATCTTCAGAGATTACTTGCGTAAGACAGTAGAATGCTACGTCGATGACATCACCGTCAAAAGCCACTCTAAGGAGGATCATCTACACGATCTGAGGATAGTATTTGACTTGATACGAGCACACAATTTAAAGATGAATCCCACAAAATTCTTCTTGGGCGTATCCAGCGGGAAATTCTTGGATTTTATCATTACCGTCCAGGGTATCCATATAGACCCTGAAAAAACAAAGGCAATTATGGAGATGGGTCCCCCGAGAAATCTTCGTAAACTCAGAGGCCTTCAAGGGAGGCTAGCTTACATAAGGAGGTTCATCTCTAACCTCTCCGGACGATGTCAACCATTCACATACCTCATGAAGAAAGGTGTTTCCTTTGTGTGGGATGAGGAGTGCCAACATGCCTTTGACAACATAAAAGAATATCTGTCTAACCCTCCAGTCCTGGTGGCCCCGGTAGTTGAAAAATCATTTTTTCTTTATGTACGAGCGATGGAACATTCCCTCAGCGCTCTACTAGCACAAAACAATGATGCGAGCATGAACAAGCTATCTATTACCTCAGCCGAATGATGATATGGCCGGAGCACAGATACACCACCGTAGAGAAGGAGTGTCTCGCTTTGGTGTTCGCCATTCAGAAGATGCGACACTATGTTACAGGACAGACTATCCATGTTATATCACGAGTTAATCCCTCAGGGTCCTCATGACCAAACCAGGTGCACTCAGCTCTCGCCTCGCTACCTGGGCAATATCATTGTCCCCCTACGACATGATCTTCGTCCCGCAGAAGGCTATTAAAGGTCAAGCTTTGGCAGACTTTTTAGCTGTCCATCCAGGTTCGGAGACAACCATAGTATATGAAGAGATTCCAGACGAGGTCGCCAATTCAAATATGGCTTTCCATGATACCGTCTGGCGAATGTTCTTCGACGGTGCTTCAAGAACCGGGCCTAAGGGCAATATTGTCGTTAGGATCGAAGTGGTACTGATTTCTTCCTCTGGATTGGTGATCAATCGGGCATACTCCCTCACGAAACCTTGCTCAAACAAAGTGGACGAGTACAACGCCTTGGTTATCGGCCTCCGACTTGCAAAGGAACTGGGGGTAGAGTACCTGGAAGCGTATGGTGATTCACAGTTAATCGTTAATCAGATCCGGGGTTCTTATGAAGTTTGCCATGAAGACATGATCCCTTATCATCAAATAGCGATCGCCATCATTACATCCCTGAAAGGATTCTTCATAGAACATATTCCCAGACTCCAGAATATTGAAGCCGATGCCTTAGCAGGTCTTTCCGCTTTCCTGGCAGTTCCAAATCATACTCATCATTTGGTTGACGTAATAGGCCATGAATTGGTTTGTTCTAAGAACAATGTGTAATTTTCTGTGAGTTACTCTGCCCTGGTGGTCGACGAAACACAGGACTGGAGACTTCCATTTATTGACTTCGCAGTCTATGGTATCTTACCGAAAAATCCGAAAGAGGCCACCTCTATTAGAAGAGGTTCTCTCATATTCTTCTACGATATAGAGACAAAAATGCTATATCGACGATCCTATAATGGATTACTGCTCCGGTGTTTGTCAGATACGGAAGCCAAAGAAGCCGTGCGTGAAGCTCACGATAGCGTCTGCGGGGCCCATCAACTTGGCCCAAAATTTCAAGATCGCCTTCGCCGGATGGACTACTACTGGCCTACGATGGTAGCAGATACGGTAGACTATGCAAGAAAATGTAAAGCTTGTCAGGTCCACGCGGATTTCATACACCAACCATCCGAATTCCTATATCCGACGGTGGCATCCTTGCCATTTGAGGCATAGGGAATGGATATTATTGGCCCAATCATCCCACATTTATCCAGAGGATACCATTTTATACTCGCAATTACGGACTACTTCTCCAAATAGCGAAAGTCGTTCCGCTTGCAGAAGTAAAGACATCAAACGTGATCAACTTCGTCAAGCATCACGTCATTTATCGCTTTGGACTACCTCGAAGGATCATCCACGACAATGGTCCACAGTTCGCAAGCCATGCCTTCTATCGATTTTGCGATAAATATCAAATTCAAAATGTTGCTTCAACACCATACAACCCGACGGCTAATGGTCTGGCTGAAGCTTTCAACAAAACCATAATCAAGCTTCTCAAGCAGTTCGTGTCCTCAAACAAACGTGACTGGAATGAAAAGCTTGGCGAATGCTTATGGGCGTACCGTACAATAGTCAGGACAGCCACTTGGAACACACAATTCTCTTTGGTATACGGAAGTGAAGCAGTCCTCCCATTAGAAACTCAAATCCCCTCGCTCCGTATCGCCCTCACTTACCGACTAATGTCGGATGATAATTACCGTTGTCGGCTACAAGAATTGGAGGCCTTAGACGAGAAGCGTCTGCTAGCTCAACAATGAATTGAGCTTTATAAAGCACGCGTTTCTGGATCCTTCAACAAAAAGGTCAAACTGAAAACATTCCAAGTAGGCGATCTCGTCTTGGCAGTTTGGAGGCCGATGGTTATGACTCATGAAACCATCGGCAAGTTCCAGCCCAAGTGGGAAGGCCCACTTATCATCGAGGTTGTATTCTCCAATGATGCTTACCGTCTCGCAAAGCAAAACAGCGACTTGATCATGATGTCCATCAACGGCAAGTTCCTGAAGAAATATTATGTCTAAACGACACCCTCCGAATCAACCGGATTGTTGAGTTATGTACCCTTCGGTACCGCTGAACTTACACTCCGGATACCCTAAATGAATTCATATCGCATGTTTCTGGAAGCAAGTCATGTATGATCATACCCCTGAACTTCCTCCCTAGAAAAACATCTTCCTCAGAAACTGTTACCCGCACTTTCAAGTGCATAAAAAAGGGTAACAGGTCCACAAAATTCCCGAAACAACCACGTCCATATTACCTCTGAGTTGTTTCTCTTCCATCACAAACAAATCACCCCTTACCTAGAACTTCCACGTCCATATTACCTCTGAGTTGTTCGATGTATCCTTTGTTGAGTCCACTCCTGCCACGTCCTTATTACCTCCGAGTAGGAAGGCTCCATTGTAAAAACCCCCATATTTACCACGTCCTCATTACCTCTGAGTAAGTATGTTGGTTTTCTCTCGACTTATTATCCGTACCCAAAACCAGGGTACGCCAAGGGTAATAGGCCCACAAATGTCCACAGTTGACCATAAATGTCTACAGTTGACCTGAAATGCTGTACTAGGTCCCCTAGTACATGCACCTCTTTTCTTACCATCACATGCCTCTGGAGCCCAGTCGTTCCATGCCATTCCTTCGCCCAATACCAAGAATTTTCGTGTCCACATTACCACGGAGTTGTTCTATCATCAAATCTCATGTTTACCACGTTCAAGTAAATATGCTGGGTTTCTCTATCGAACTTTTATCCATACCTAAAACAAAGGTATGCCAAGGGTAATAGGTCCAGAGGAGGTCCCCCAGTGGGGCAAGTACCATAACACCAAAAATATTATACGAACACAACAGATACCACAAAGAAAGAATGAGGTAAACATTCTCATTTATTTTAAAATCAAAAGTGCTACATTATCTTGGGACCACATCCCTGTTTATAAAAATGGAGAGACATAATAATAAAGGAGAGAAAAATTCGATTATGGTTCGGCGACACATAATTCTCTGAGCCGGTCCTTCAGCTTGGTTGTCGACCGCTCAATCCTTAGAGCGGCCCGGCGCTCAGCTTCTTCAGTTAACTTCTCTGTATCCTCTAGATGCGCATGAGCCTGCCAACGATCTTCAAGTTTCTTCAGTGCGCAATCCAGGGCATCAGAGGTTCGGATGACTTGGTCGGTCTCCCGGCAAATTAACTCCTTATCTCTACGGGAGACCTGGAGCTTAGATTCCAAGGAAGCCAACTTTATCTGGAGTTGGAGGATCTGTTCGTTGGTATCGACTATTCTACGAGAGGCGGCCTCCTCCCGAGCCAAACAGTCCTCTCCTCTTCGGCTCAGTTGATCATACTTCAGAGACAGATCTTGATGGTCCTTCACTAAAGCAGGCTTGGACGTATTCAATACTGTCTTTACCTTCTCCATAGTGTTGTAAGAAAGGCCCGCTCCTGATCTATGGCCAAAGACATATCAACTTGCCGCAACCCTTGAAGCTGAGCAACGAGCTTATCAGCTTCTACCAGTTTGAGCTCTAAGAGGTCTACTATCCCTGTTCCGCCCGGGAGTGTTCTAAGAAGTTCAATTTGGCCACGGGCACACTGGCGAGCCAGTACAAAAGATTTCCCTCTTTCCAGGGCAGCATCGATCCCTCGCTTCAAATGGCGATAGAAACTATCAATCATGTCCTTCTACGATTCGTCCAGAACTTCCGAAGAGGACGGTGTCAAAGAAAGAGTAGCCGGGAGAGTTAAAGACGGTTGCAAAGAAGAGGTACCAGAACTTGATGCCCATGTCACTAGGGATGCAAGTTCCGAGCGATAAGACGCTTGAACAGCAGTCATCTCCTCTTCCGCAGCCCGAAGGATTCGAAGACTTGGCAATACAGAAAGGTCGACCTCCGGTGTTGAAGCCACATTAACCGAGGAGGGTGCAGGGACCATTTCTCCCTACCCCGGCAGTCCCACTACGTGTCCTCCTGAACTCGACCCGGCAAGAGGGCCCTCGGTCCGAGCTGGAGAAGAAAGAGGCATACTTCCCACCACTAAATCCACCCTGGTAGCTTCTCCTACGATGGTGTCTGTTGTCGACAGTGAAGGAGTATGACCTGTATGTCCAGAACAACCATCGATAAACTTAACCAGAAGGATATGAAGATAAAGCCAATGAACCTCCTCACTAGTCAAGACATGACATAGCTTACCAGGGGAGGGTCGCTGAGGCTGAGGCTCACTCACAGCCATCGTATCCTCCTCAACGGCGACGCCTGAGCCACTTGCAGCTGCCTCCTCTGCCCCAGCCACCGCGAAGGTGGATACAACTGGGTCGGTATCAACCGGCTGAGGTTCAGCAACCTCGGGGACTGGTTCAGCAGAGCCCACATCCCCCCTGGTTGAGATGTCAGCAGCATGAGGGAGCTCAGCCATCATCGGGACGATCGTGGTGGAAGTAAGCTCGGCAGTCATAGCACTGATTAAGGTGGCTATAGCAGGGTCAACCTCAGAGGCGGTAGCCGGCTTCGAGGAGTTCACTTCTCCTGACGCCTACAAAGAAAAGAAAAGGATGATCAGATTACATTTTAGAAAAGAAGAACCAAAAAGGGTGGTCGCAACTTGATTCACCTCTGTAACGGCTTCGACGACATCACTTTTCATTCTACTGCTCGACCCGTGAGGCTTGATCGCGCCCATTTCTGGGAGTAAGTTATTCCGCCAACAGAGGACTCACGCCTACTCTGCTTACGTGAAGTACTAGGCACAACAGGGGGCTGATCTGCCACCAAATCATCTACAGGAGGAAGCAGGTTATCGGGGTCATCCTCCTCGTCCACATTAATAGACTCTGAGTCAGATAATTCAACTGTGTTCCCCCTCCTGGACTTTTTTGGCTTCTCCTCCAAACCAGTAACGATAATGAAGCTGGTACTTGGGTTAATATCTCTAGGGGGCTTGTTCACCATAATATGGTACAGGGCCGCCATGTATAAAATATGTCCCGACTCTCTAGCATCGGGTACGGAGAAGCTGGCACGGGTATGAACCGCGCCATAATAATGCCAAGCCCGGATGCCATCCAAAACGCTACCCTCGAAGCCCAGACAGGGGCTGGGGTTGTCCAAAAACATTTGACTATACCCAAATTGCCGAGAGAATCGACTGCGTAAGTAAGGCTCCAAAAAGGCGGAGTTGCGATTACGATACACCAGATGTGTAGGGCTGATGTTCTGCAACCAGAGGAGCATCTTTCCAGACAAGAAATGGGGAGGTGCAGCACCATCAAGATATACGTCTCTTACTTGTTCGTCAGTAAAATAAGGAATAGACACGAAAAAGGAGCATCTGTCCACTCGTACCAGCGCCATCCGACAGGCCGGCATGGTAGTGTACTCCCAGGGCATACGGCAGTATTGGTAGATGAAGGCATCATCAGCAGTCATGTCATCCTCTGGGCCAGGCCTCATTAAAGACGGGCAATGCATTAACAGCCACCCCATCAGATAATGGTAGGGCAGCTCGATTCGTTCAAAGTCCTTCGTCGTATCACGAGCAATAACTTTGGACGAAAAAGTACGGAGGCCACGATAAATACTGCATACCATGGTGGGGAGTAGAGCTAGTCTGCCTCCAAAGACTAGCTTCACCGCAGGAAGTATCAGGTTACGGCTGATTCTCTCAATAGCACCAGCCCCTCCCGAAACTACATAATCCGTAGCCATAGCATCAGAAATCCCGCCAGGAGATCCTTATCAGACATTTTTTTGGGTATCTTGATAAAAATAATTAAAGGTGACAGATTGGCTCCCGAATCTATTACCCGTAGGTTTAACCCTCTTGGCGTTCAACACCTGGTTTTGCACCTCCTCCCGGGTTCGAGGACTTTGATGGGCAACCCGGCTTGAGGCACCTAGCTCAAATAGGTAGCTGAGCCAGGTCTTGGTGTGAGGAAGATTCCCTTATAAGCTATCGTTCTTCTTCTTAGACATCTGTTGGCACGTGCTATGGTGACATAGCAATTCTGGGTAAACAGCCACAAAACCCGGGAATCGCCGCTCAAACTCTCCAAATTCTTCATTCGTAGGGGTATACGCCTTAAAAACTTCATCTCCCCAGGACAGCTTGGAGAATTCATGCATCTCATGGAGCGCGAGTCCCATTTCCCCCCAGGTGTAAAGAAGGTCTCCGTGCGACGGTTGTACATCTCAAGAAGAACCATGAACAGCTTCTTGTTTAGGGACAGACCAACAAGTGCCCCGTATGGCATGATAAAGACCAATCTCGAGCAGGAGTTCCTTATACGTTCGCAAGATCCACAGGGTCAGATTGATCCATGAAGGAGTGGGGTAGGACCCCCTTTGAGCAATCTGGTTCATAAAAGTATCAGCTTGGGATAACCGAAAGTTGGGACCCTGTACGTTTATGAAACTACCCGGGGCCAACCCCATCACAGAGTGGCTTATGGGCGTCTTACTCGCGACTACCGATCTTGATGTCTTGTTGTAATGTATATCACCCACGAACATCCCCTTCTGGCTCAGAGTTAGGGAGTCCACCATTTTTCTGTCAATAGGCAGCATATTAAACCAGGACAGCGGGTAATAACGTTCCATCTGAGGAATATGAATCACCATCCCGTTGGAAAAAAAACTCTAACTTTCGGATAAATCTAGAATGCTGGAATTCTTTACAGTTAGGGCATCCCCAAAGAAGAACGTGGGTTTCAGATGCGTGCCCCCAACTGTCCCGAGTTCATCATGCCTAAAAGGTAGAAGAAGGATTGGTTGCTGATGACCCTCAGCCTGTCCTCAGATTGCTCTTTAGTAATTTGGGTTGACACATATTCGACCACCTGGTCGAACCTGACACCTAAGGCAGATTGTGCCTGGCCTACCAAGGGCTCCCCTGACGGATTGATCGGCAGCTTCACTGAAAAAAAAGAAGTCAGAAGATAGCCAGAGAAAGCAACTTAATACTTGCCGAGCTTATGCGGCTCTGTTAGGTGGGTGTTCATGCGGCCCAGTCCATAAGGTGCTTATGCGGTCATAAGACCTCCCCCATGTGGCTCGGTCATGGAGCATCTCTCATGCGGCTCGACCATGAAGCATCTCTCATGCCGCTCGGCCATGAAGCATCTCTCATGCGGCTCGGTCATGAGACATCTTTCATGCGGCTCGGTCATAAAGCATCTCTAATGTGGCTCGGTCATGGGACATCTCTCATGCTGCTCGGTCATGAGACATCTCTCATGCGGCTAGGTCATGAGACACCTCTCATGCGGCTTAGTCATGAGATATTCATGCGGCCCATACGGCACAGCTTATGCGGATCCATCACACAGAACTCGAACAGTTCAGTGAAGACAAAAAGAGCATCAACTATGCCGAAGCATAACAGAGAAAGGCTCGTACATAAAACATGCGACATAGCCATTGTAGTTAGGGTTTGGATTAATGCAATTTTTTTCCATCGCTCTTACCATTAATAGGAGGACAAACGTCGGGGTGGGTTAAGCTTGCCGTGTTCGACGAGGAGACAAGTCCTTTGCCCTTTGCTGCAGCGCTGGAAGAAGCCTTGGGAGCCATGAAAGATTGAGACAAGAAGATAAGCGGCGACTAGGGCAATAGAAAGATTGAAGAAGGAAGGAAAGAACCTCTTTCCTCAAACTTCTCGTACTTATAGGCTGGCAAAGGCGTGTGAATCGATAGATACTGTTTGCCCATTCCATGGTCACACCCGATTTCGATAATCAACATACACTTTAGTCAATACACAAAATATAGGAAATGCTGCTAATCATTTCAGGATTCATGAAATCATATTCAACGGACGATGTACAGCATCAATCAAAGCGTCAATATCATCAAATCTTCAGAAGACTCATTTCTCATTTTATTCTGTATTTTATATTTTATTGAGTCTAGGATTTATTCTGTAAAATCAATTATGGTAATACTGGCTTAGGGTTAAAACTGTCCACATTCCAAAAGCCTACCTATTTACCATTCGTATTTTCGTTTACAAATATTTCAAAAACATATTTCGAAAATAGTCTTTCAAAATGATTTTACAAATAACCAAAAACAAATTTGAAAACTATTTTTGCAAATGATTTTCAAATATCTCCTGACAGAACTCGTAACCGAGTTTGGCCCGAGTTCGGCCCGAGTTCGGTCCGAACTCTGACCGAGTTCGGTCTAAAGTTATTCAAACTTATGTTGCCTCCAAATCAGCGAGCAACGTCTCTTTGCGAGATATTTGCATCCGAACTCTGTCCGAGTTCTGCCCGAGTTCGGTTGGAGAAAACACCTATAAATAGAGAAGAACTTTTCATTTCAAATCATCAATTCATTCTTCATTCTCTCTTCTCTACTACTCAAGTGTTTTCAAACGATCTAAGATTTTCAAATCTCACCTATATATCTCTTAGCCAAAAGCCAGTACTATCAGAGTTGATTTAGAGTCTTTTGGTTACTCAAGAGTTGTAAAGAGGTCGTTCCAAGTTTCAACAACTTTTTCTGTTGTGGAGCTGGTCGTGCGCTCGTCACCAAGCACGGTGTGTGTTGTGGAGCTAGTCGTGCACTCGTCACCAAGCACGGTGTTGTAAGAGACTGCAAGCTCTCAGTTAAAGCTTGTGCCATAGTGGATTAACATCGAGCAAGAGTACTCGAGACTGGATTAGTCCTCTCAGAGGGATACTAGTATATATCGCCGTGTCACTGAGTTTGAATTCTTTATCTCTATTTACTGTCTCATATCTCTATTTACTGTCTCATATATATATGCCATAGTTTAAATTTTTAATTGGTGATTATATTTTGCTGCACACACGCACTCTATTCACCCTCCTCTAGAGGTGCTCAACGGTCCAACAATTGGTATCAGAGCAGGTTATATTCTTATATAACATACCTTAGAGAGTATATATGGCAGCCGTGAAATTTATATTCAACGGTGAAGGGCAATCCACAAATAGACCTTCCCTATTTGATGGAACAAATTACACATACTGGAAAACACGGATGACTTTCTTTCTAAAGTCTCTCGACTTTGATCTATGGTCAATAGTCATTGATGGTTATAAGAAACCAGCCCCAACAGTGGTTGAAGGCCAGCTGGTTGAAAAGACCCATGATAAGTACACTGAAGCTGAAAAGGCTAAAGCTAGCCTTGATGCTCGTGCCAGCAATGCACTATTCTGTGCTATTGACAAAACCGAGTTCAACAGAGTTTCAACCTGTAAGACGTCTCATGAAATTTGGAAACTCCTTGAGGTAACCCATGAAGGGACTTCCCAAGTAAAGAAATCCAAAATTAGTAGACTGACACAGGAGTATGAATCTTTTAAGATGAAACCCGGTGAGTCAATTACACAGATGTTTACTCGTTTTCTTGATATAACTAATCCTCTACAATCTCTTGGTAAGGATTACAGTGATCACGAGAAGATCAGGAAAGTGCTGCGAGCTCTAACAAAGAACTGGAATCCAAAAGTCATAGCAATCATTGAAGGAAACGATCTCACCACTATGACTCTGGAAACACTGATGGGCAAACTCATGACCCATGAACTCGACTTGCAAGAATTTGAAGAAGCAACACCAAAGGAGAAAACTATTGCCTTCAAAGCTCAAGCAAAAAAATCAACATACAACGATTCCGATGAAGAATCGTCAAGTGGTGATGAACGAGCCCTACTTGTGAAGAACTTCAAGAAATATATAAAGTTCACAAGCAGAAAGCAGAAAGACATCTAAGAAAGCAACGAAGATGAAACTATATACTTTGGATGCAAGAAATCAGGGCATATGAAGAAGGACTGTCCAACCACCAACAAAAGCAGTCCATACGATAGATCAAGATCAAGCAGAAAAGCTACATCTGGTCGAAAGTATGCGAACACAAGCATCTGGCACAAAAGCGATGCCAGTGACTCAGAAGAAGAAGACTGACCCTGCAACAATGCAAATGTTTGTCTCATGGCATTTGAAAAGGTATCATCTAACCCTTTGTTTGATGATTTTACTTTCGATGAACTAGAGAACGCCTTTAGCGAACTACTTGAAGATCACAAAACTGTGCTCGACAAGTATAAGCAATCTCGAAAAGAGATTAAGGCGCACACAACCGAGATAGCTAGACTGTCTAATCTAATTGAAGATATTAAAGAGACATGTACTACCGGTAACACGGAAGAGATAGCCAAACTAAAGGCAGACTATCATGAGGCTATCCTTAATATTGAAAAGAAAGAAAGGGACTATGTCAAAGTACAAAAGCTTTATGACATAGAGAAGAAGATGCACCTAGTAACTGAACAAAGACTCCTTGATATGACTGCTAGATACGAAGAGTCTATTGCGATTTCTAAAAAGTTAGAAATCAAGTTAGGCAAACAGGCAATACCTGTGACACAGCCTAAGATTAGTCCCAATGCGAAGCATACACCTAGAAGGACTAAACACAAGAAAGCACAGAAGAAATACGAACACCATCATGCTTTCACTTACAGGTTCTCCAAACAAAACAAGCTTGCAAATACAGTTTCTACCACTAAACTGACTTGCACATATTATGGTACGCACGGACACATATCATAATATTGTCTTACAAGAAAGCTTGTTGACAACCATACTTTAGTTTGGAGACCTAAAGCTAATCTGTGTGGACCCTTCAGAAAATGGGTACCAAAGGATTCATCTACTTGTCTTGTAGGTGGACCCTCAACCTTCTCATGCTAAAAGCAAATGGATTCTCGATAGCGAATGTTCGCGACACATGACTGGTGATGCATCCTTATTGGCTACGCTATCGATGAAGAAAGAAGGATACGTCTCCTTCGAAAACAACTTGAGAGGTGATATAATAGGTAATGGTACTGTAGGTATTTCTCCTTATCCAATAATAAAGAATGTTTGTCTAGTAACTGAATTGAAACATAACCTATTGAGCATAAGTTATTTGGCAGATAATGGTTATGGTATCAATTTTGTGAAAGATAAATGTACCATATATGATATGTCATCTGGTGATCCCGTATATAAAGGGATTAGAGAAGACAATATTTATGTTTTCTTTTTGGAGAATACTAATAATGCAGGAAGATGCCTAGTAGCCAATCAAGATGAAAGCTGGCTATGGCACATGAGACTAGGACATGCAAACATGGATGCTATCTCATGTCTGAATACAAAGAAGTTGGTAAAAGGACTCCATGAAATTCCATTCAAGAGAGATATGGTATGTGTAGACTGTGAAAAAAATAAAGCACATAGGTCTACTTTTAAATCCGTCAACGCTGTAAGTACTTTGAGACCTTTGCAGTTGATTCATATGGATTTATTTGGTCCTAGTAGAGTCGCTAGTCTTGGCGGTAAGCTCTATGCTTTTGTTATTGTTGATGATTTCTCTCGATTTACTTGGGTTTACTTTTTATCAAACAAAAGTGATGCTATTTTTGAATTTCAGATATTTTGTAAAAAGGTACAAAATGAAAAAGGCTTCATGATTACTCGTATCCGAAGTGATCATGGTGGCGAATTCGAAAATTCTGACTTCAAAAAGTTTTGTGATGATAGTAGATATTACCACGAATTTTCTTGTCCTAGAACTCTCCAACAAAATGGTGTTGTGGAGCGGAAGAACCTTACTCTAAGCGAAATGGCTAGAGTCATGCTGAATCAGTATAATCTTCCTAAATACTTTTGGGCAAAAGCTGTTAGTACAGCCTGTCATATTTTAAACAGGGTGTTAATTCGACCAATCTCGAAGAAAATACCATATGAGCTTTGGTTTGGAAGAATTCCAAACATTTCTTATTTTAAAGTTTTTGGTTGTCGCTGTTTTATCCTGCACACCAAGGATAACTTGGAAAAGTTCGACTCCAAAGTAGATGACGGGATATTTCTCAGATATGCTGCTAAGAGTAAGGGATATAGAATTTTTAATAAAAGATCTATGATTGTTGAAGAAAGTATTAATGTTACTTTTGATGAGTTGAATAGTCACAGATCTAGCGACAGTGATGATGAAGATGCACCTAAAAAGATTAAGAAGAGTTCTGAGAAAGATCTGACCCAAGAGGCAAGGACTGATAAAAGTTCCAAAGATGCAGGAACTGAGAAAAGCCTTGTGAAGGATATGGCCCAAAGATTTGAATCATTGAGATTCAAGCCAGATCATCCAAAAACTCTCATTATAGGTGATGTATCCAAAGGTGTGAGTACACGTTCATCTCTTAAAGATTCTGAATTAGCAGCAAATATAGCATTTATTTCACAAATAGAACCTAAGAACGTAGAAGAGGCTTTTTCTGATGAGTTTTGGATTTCTGCCATGCAAGAGGAACTTAATCAATTTGAGAGAAACCAAGTTTGGGAACTTGTTCCTAAACCAATTGGTCAATCAATAATTGGTACCAAATGGGTGTTCCGAAATAAACTCAGTGAAGATGGACAAGTTCTACGCAACAAAGCACGTCTAGTTGCACAAGGTTATAATCAAGAAGAAGGAATTGATTATGATGAGACCTATGCTTCTGTTGCTAGACTAGAAGCCATCCGCATGTTTTGTGCATTTGCATGTTTTAATGAATTTAAACTTTTTCAAATGGACGTGAAAAGCGCATTTTTAAATAGATTTTTGAAAGAAGAGGTTTTTGTGAAACAACCCCCTGGTTTTGAAGATTTTCAAAAACCTGATCACGTCTTCAAGCTTAAGAAAGCACTTTATGGACTCAAACAAGCACCTCGTGCTTGGTATGAACGCCTAAGTGCCTTCTTACTTGATAATGGATTTTTTAAAGGAAAGATTGATACTACTTTATTTATAAAATCCATGAATGATGATATACTTCTAGTGCAAATCTATGTAGATGACATTATATTTGGTTCTACTAATGAAAAACTCTGTCAAGATTTTGCCAAATGTATGCAGAGTGAATTTGAGATGAGTATGATGGGAGAGCTGAACTTCTTCCTAGGACTGTAAATCAAACAACACTCGATCGGAACATTCATCAACCAAGCTAAGTACACGAAGGACATACTGAAAAAGTACGACTTCGAGAATGTAAAGCCAATCGGGACGCCTATGGCTACATCTACAAAGCTTGATGCTGATGAAAGTGGCAAACTTGTCGATCAGCATAAGTATCGAGGTATGATTGGTAGTTTATTATATTTAACTGCTAGTCGCCATGATATTATGTTTAGCGTTTGCATATGTGCACGTTATCAGGCAAACCCTAAGGAATCACATCTTAGTGCCGTTAAGCGTATCTTTCGATACCTTAAAGGAACTTCTACAGTTGGCTTATGGTATCCCAAAATCAAATCCTTTGACCTTATAGGTTACTCGGATGCGAATTTTGCTGGATGCAAAGTGGACCGTAAAAGTACCAGTGGCACATGTCATTTCTTAGGAAAGGCCTTAGTCTCTTGGTTTAGCAAGAAACAAAATTCAGTAGCATTATCAACAACTGAGGATGAGTATATCGCCGCAGGACGTTGTTGTGCTCAGATTTTGTGGATGAAGCAAACCTTAGAGGACTACAATCTGCACTACACAAATGTTCCTATTTATTGTGACAACACTAGTGCAATAAATCTGACTAAGAATCCTGTTTGTCATTCACGCACAAAACACATAGAAATTAGACATCATTTTCTTCGTGATCATCAACAACACGGGGATATTTGCCTAGAATTTATTGACACTGATCATCAACTAGCAGATATATTCAGTAAACCATTGGCTGAAGACCGTTTTAACATTTTGAGGCATGAGCTCGACATTCTTGAATTCTCGGACTCATAGTGCATATGGTAATTAAAATTGAATTTATGACTTGATATTTTATTTAACGAAAACTATTTTTGGGTACAAACTTAAAAAGGGTATGTCTGTCACCACGGCTACGGTCGAAGCGAAGTGGTATTTAAGAGTTCCCCGGTGAACCTCCGTTAGCTGGGACAACCCATACAGTTAACCCAGAAATAATAATCGTTATTTAATAAAATAGTCAAAGTTATTAAATTTCACTTTTAAACTTACCAGACTGTACTGTTTATCTCGGGAATGCAAGTGGCCGAACTCGGCCCGAACTCTGACCGAGTTCGGACCGAATTCGGACCGAGTTCGGTCGGCGCTGTGGTAACTTCCAGAACCGAACAGCCGGCCCTAGTGCCTATAAAATCCAACTTTCCTTCCACTTTTTCTTCACAACAAAACGTGGAAAGCTTTCCTCTCCTCCTAGAAGCCTCTCCTCCTCCATCTTAGCAAGGGTTTGACGAGTTCTAGTGGGCGGTCATCTTCCTTCTCCTTCCTTTTTCTTCAAAGGTATTTTCTCTCCATTTTCTCATGGCCCCCAAGCGTCAAAGAGGAAACACTTCCCAAGGTGCCTCCTCTTCCTCTGAATACACCCCTGCTAGTCTATTCAGTCCAGCACGACCTAGAGATCCCGATGAGTATGATTCTACTTTGTTCCCCGACAAAGACTTTTCGGATCTCTGGTTCGACTCTTTCTCTGGTCGTCGTATTTGCTCTGGAGCTTTCGTTAATTTTACTACTTTCTTTGAATATGCTCCAATTTTTGACCAACTTGGATACCGCGATTTCTTCGAGGTCCAAGAGAGCATTTATGACAACGCCGTCCGTATGTTTTACTGCAATCTGCAGGTAAAACCAAACGGTAATTTCTATTCTTGCATTGCTGGGCAAGAATTGGAATTTAGCACCACCAACATCAGCGAATTCTTTCATATTCCTGATCTTGGTGATGCATTAGTTGACATCTACCATATTCAGTTCCCTGCTGAGGTCACTCTTGCTTCCTTTAGGGAATTAATCTGTCAACCTAACCCTCCTCCTCGGAGAATTTTTGCCAAACATCTGAACCAAACATTCTATGAGCTTCATCGTATAATATTTTCTGTTCTTCTTCCAAAGAAAGGCTCTACTGATGAAGTTACCTTTTTGAAACTATCTGCTCTATATCACATCCACTTTGGCATCCCATTCTCCGTTCCCAAAACTATGATGTCCTGGATGCTTAACTGCAAAAATGCAGGTAGGAATCTAGTATATCCTATGCACCTTGCTTCTATTTTTCGATGTTTCGAGATTGTACTTGAGACGTGTGCCATCTCCTCTCCTCCTGTTGAGCTGACTCGATCTCGTCGATTTCCTGTACCACCTGTGCCTCCTGGAGCTGATCCTGCTCCAGCTGCTGATGCTGAGGTCCCTCCGGCTGATGCTCCTCCTGCTCCGGCCCCTGCCCCAGGATTCGATCAGACTTTCTACCAGCGCTTCGATGACTTTGTTGCTGTCTCTATGCAACGTCATCAAGACTCAGAGTTCTGGCACATTTCTCAAGCCCAGGTGCTGAGAAATAGTATTGCTGACCTCCACTATAGCCTGGCTCAGGATTCAGTTCATTAAAAAACAAAATCCAAACTCTCAATTTTTTTCAGGTACTTTGTATTTTGTTCTATTTGATATAAATATATTTTGGTATAGACTCAAGTTTGTCAATTATCAAAATGGGGGAGATTGTTGGCCCATTCCATGGTCACACCCGATTTCGATAATCAACATACACTTTAGTCAATACACAAAATATAGGAAATGTTGCTAATCATTTCAGGATTCATGAAATCATATTCAACGGACGATGTACCGCATCAATCAAAGCGTCAATATCATCAAATCTTCAGAAGACTCATTTCTCATTTTATTCTGTATTTTATATTTTATTGAGTCTAGGATTTATTCTGTAAAATCAATTATGGTAATACTGGCTTAGGGTTAAAACTGTCCACATTCCAAAAGCCTACCTATTTACCATTCGTATTTTTGTTTACAAATATTTCAAAAACATATTTCAAAAATAGTCTTTCAAAATGATTTTACAAATAACCAAAAACAAATTTGAAAACTGTTTTTGCAAATAATTTTCAAATATCTCCTGACAGAACTCGTAACCGAGTTCGGTCTAAAGTTATTCAAACTTATGTTGCCTCCAAATCAGCGAGCAACGTCTCTTTGCAAGATATTTGCATCCGAACTCTGTCCGAGTTCTGCCCGAGTTCAGTTGGAGAAAACACCTATAAATAGAGAAGAACTTTTCATTTCAAATCATCAATTCATTCTTCATTCTCTCTTCTCTACTACTCAAGTGTTTTCAAACGATCTAAGATTTTCAAATCTCACCTATACATCTCTTAGCCAAAAGCCAGTACTATCAGAGTTGATTTAGAGTCTTTTGGTTACTCAAGAGTTGTAAAGAGGTCGTTCCAAGTTTCAACAACTTTTTCTGTTGTGGAGCTGGTCGTGCGCTCGTCACCAAGAACGGTGTGTGTTGTGGAGCTGGTCGTGCGCTCGTCACCAAGCACGGTGTTGTAAAAGACTGCAAGCTCTCAGTTAAAGCTTGTGCCATAGTGGATTAACATCGAGCAAGAGTACTCGAGACTGGATTAGTCCTCTCAGAGGGATACCAGTATATATCGCCGTGTCACTGAGTTTGAATTCTCTTTCTCTATTTACTGTCTCATATATATCTGCCATAGTTTAAATTTTTAATTGGTGATTATATTCCGCTGCACACACGCACTCTATTCACCCCCCCTCTAGAGGTGCTCAATGGTCCTACAGATACCGCTTCGGGTTTCGTGCTGGCCAAAGGATAAAGGTAACTCTTGGAATTCTATCCCCTTTCATGCAAGAGACGGCTCTGAATCATCAAAGTAAATCAAAAAAATTTAATGCCGACTCTTGGGATTCTATCCAAAAGACGACTTTAAATCATCAAAGCAAATCAAAAGCAATTAATGCCGAAGTAAAGAGACGCCCACGTAGCACGAAGCCGATATGCGGTCAGAGAAGCTTATGCGGCATGAAGAGCTTATGCGGTCTCGACGCTTCCTAAGGACATACCCATGCTTCTTATTCAAAGTATTTCAATTTTATAAATTGAAAACATTGAAGGGGGTCTTGTAGAAGCATGGAAAAGGATGAGATTTGCTATGCGGCCTAAAAATTAACATGAAGCTTCATGCGGCTCAAAATTCAGGGAGCTTCATACGGCTCAACAAAACCCAGAGAGCTTCATACGGCTCAACAAAACCCAGAAAGCTTCATGCCGCTCAGAAAGCTTCATGCGGCCCAAAAGCAGTGGGGGACCTTATGCTGTTCGAAATCAGCCTAAGCAACAAATGTCTCTCTATGTAGCTAGCCATAATTACTCTGACACAAAAGTGACAGTTCTGATAAAGATGACAGCTCTGACATGAAGACGAGACGTGACATGCTCCTAAAAAGAAGAGAATCGTCATGATATCCGACACAGTGCACAGTTTCAAAGAAGATCGCCTATGAAACACTCTTTATGCGGCTTAGTCATGAGACAACTCTCATACGGCTCGGACGTGAAGTATCTCTCATGCGGCTCGGTTATGAGACGACCTTCATGTGGCTAAGTCATGAGACATTCCTCATGCGGCTCGGCTATGAGACGATATACATGACACTAAGTCATGAGACATTCCTCATGTGGCTCGGCTATGAGACGTCCTTCATGCGGCTCGGTCAGGCGACATTCTTCTTACAGCTTGGCTATGGGACGTCGCTCATGCGGCTCGATCATGAGATATTTTTCATGTAGCTCGATCATGAGACAGTCCCTCATGCAACTCAGCCAGGATACATCCTTCATGCGGCCCGCCACAGAGTAGCAGTCGAGATACGTGACAAAAATTGACCAAGTCTCGACAGCTCAGAGTTTATGCAACAAACAAATCATGATCAACCTCAACCAATCTCCAGCTGATTACTATAAGCCGAGTCTCGAGGCACAGTTACAAGGGTGTAGCCTAAAATTAGCTACGTGGCTGTACACCCCATTCTTCATAAATTCCTATAAATAGCAAGGTGCTATTCCCTTGCACATACAGACAGAAACACATATACATATTGTCACACCCCAGAACCAGAAAAGTGGAAAACGGGGGACAGACATAGCTAGCTACGTACATTAAAGTGAATCCCACCTCACAATACGGTCACGACTATCTAGATGTATGAGGGTTTACTACAAGCCAATAGTCACTTATGGTCAAGAACAAGCCTAGTGTCTCAATCTCAAGCAAGCAAGTAATATAACAAGATGGTAGATCATCAGACATACAAAGTAAGGCATCCCAAACATTACATATTCAGATGATCATGAAGCTAGTCATACAAAATGAGAAGACTAGCAAGAGTTTAAGTCATACATGATCAACCCTATGATTTGTCAATCATGTTACAGCCCTTAGGCAGACAGAAATATAAATTTACCACGGCTACGGTCGAAGCGAAGCGGTATTTAAGAGTTCCCCGGTGAACCTCCGTTAGCTGGGACAACCCCTACAGTTAACCCAAAAATAACAATCGTTATTTAATAAAACAGTCAAAGTTATTAAATTTCACTTTTAAACTTACCAGACTGCACTGTTTATCTCGGGAATACAAGTGGCCGAACTCGGTCCAAACTCTGACCGAGTTCGGTCGGCGCTGTGGTAACTTCCAGAACCGAACAGCCGGCCCTAGTGCCTATAAAATCTAACTTTTCTTCCACTTTTTCTTTACAACAAAACGTGGAAAGCTTTCCTCTCCTTCTAGAAGCCTCTCCTCCTCCATCTTAGCAAGGGTTTGACGAGTTCCAGTGGGCGGTCATCTTCCTTCTCCTTCCTTTTTCTTCAAAGGTATTTTCTCTCCATTTTCTCATGGCCCCCAAGCGTCAAAGAGGAAACACTTCCTAAGGTGCCTCCTCTTCCTCTGAATACACCCCTGCTAGTCTATTCAGTCCAGCACGACCTAGAGATCCCGATGAGTATGATTCTACTTTGTTCCCCGACAAAAACTTTTCGGATCTCTGGTTCGACTCTTTCTCTGGTCGTCGTATTTGCTCTGGAGCTTTCGTTAATTTTACTACTTTCTTTGAATATGCTCCAATTTTTGACCAACTTGGATACCGCAATTTCTTCGAGGTCAAAGAGAGCATTTATGACAACGCCGTCCGTATGTTTTACTGCAATCTGCAGGTAAAACCAAATGGCAATTTCTATTCTTGTATTGCTGGGCAAGAATTGGAATTTAGCGCCACCGACATCAGCGAATTGTTTCATATTCCTGATCTTGGTGATGCATTAGTTGACATCTACCACATTCAGTTCCCTGCTGAGGTCACTCTTGCTTCCTTTAGGGAATTAATCTGTCAACCTAACCCTCCTCCCCGGAGAATTTTTGCCAAACATCTGAACCAAAGATTCTATGAGCTTCATCGTATGATATTTTCTGTTCTTCTTCCGAAGAAAGGCTCTACTGAGGAAGTTACCTTTTTGGAACTATCTGCTCTATATCACATCCACTTTGGTATCCCATTCTCCGTTCCCAAAACTATGATGTCCTGGATGCTTAACTGCAAAAATACAGGTAGGAATCTAGTATATCCTATGCACCTTGCTTCTATCTTTCGACGTTTCGAGATTGATCTTGAGACGTGTGCCATCTCCTCTCCTCCTGTTGAGCTGACTCGATCTCGTCGATTTTCTGCACCACCTCTGCCTCCTGAAGCTGATCCTGCTCCAGCTGCTGATGCTGAGGTCCCTCTGACTGATGCTCCTCCTGCTCCGGCCCCTGCCCCAGGATTCGATCAGACTTTCTACCAGCGCTTCGATGACTTTGTTGCTGTCTCTACGCAACGACATCAGGACTCAGAGTTCCGGCACATTTCACAGGCCCATGTGCTGAGAAATAGTATTGCTGACCTCCACTATAGCCTGGCTCAGGATTCAGTTCATTCAAAAACAAAATCCAAACTCTCAATTTTTTTCAGGTACTTTGTATTTTGTTCTATTTGATATAAATATATTTTGGTATAGACTCAAGTTTGTCAATTATCAAAATGGGGGAGATTGTTGGCCCATTCCATGGTCCCACCCGATTTCGATAATCAACATACACTTTAGTCAATACACAAAATATAGGAAATGCTGCTAATCATTTCAGGATTCATGAAATCATATTCAACGGACGATGTACCGCATCAATCAAAGCGTCAATATCATCAAATCTTCAGAAGACTCATTTCTCATTTTATTCTGTATTTTATATTTTATTGAGTCTAGGATTTATTCTGTAAAATCAATTGTGGTAATACTGGCTTAGGGTTAAAACTGTACACATTCCAAAAGCCTACCTATTTACCATTCGTATTTTCGTTTACAAATATTTCAAAAACATATTTCGAAAATAGTCTTTCAAAATGATTTTACAAATAACCAAAAACAAATTTGAAAACTGTTTTTGCAAATGATTTTCAAATATCTTCTGACAGAACTCGTAACCGAGTTCGGCCCGAGTTCGGTCCGAACTCTGACCGAGTTCGGTTAAAAGTTATTCAAACTTATGTTGCCTCCAAATCAGCGAGCAACGTCTCTTTGCGAGATATTTGCATCCGAATTCTGTCCGAGTTCTGCCCGAGTTTGGTTGGAGAAAACACCTATAAATAGAGAAGAACTTTTCATTTTAAATCATCAGTTCATTCTTTATTCTCTCTTCTCTACTAAAGTGTTTTCAAACGATCTAAGATTTTCAAATCTCACCTATACATCTCTTAGCCAAAAGCCAGTAACATCAGAGTTGATTTAGAGTCTTTTGGTTACTCAAGAGTTGTAAAGAGGTCGTTCCAAGTTTCAACAACTTTTCCTGTTGTGGAGCTGGTCGTGCGCTCGTCACCAAGCACGGTGTGTGTTGTGGAGCTGGTCGTGCGCTCGTCACCAAGCACGGTGTTGTAAGAGACTGCAAGCTCTCAGTTAAAGCTTGTGCCATAGTGGATTAACATCGAGCAAGAGTACTCGAGACTGGATTAGTCCTCTCAGAGGGATACCAGTATATATCGCCGTGTCACTGAGTTTGAATTCTCTATCTCTATTTACTGTCTCATATATATTTGCCATAGTTTAAATTTTTAATTGGTGATTATATTCCGCTGCACACACACACTCTATTCATCCCCCCTCTAGAGGTGCTCAACGGTCCTACAGATACCGCTTCGGGTTTCGTGCTGGCCAATGGATAAAGGTAACTCTTGGAATTCTATCCCCTTTCATGCAAGATACGGCTCCGAATCATCAAAGTAAATCAAAAAAATTTAATGCCGACTCTTGGGATTCTATCCAAAAGACGACTTTAAATCATCAAAGCAAATCAAAAGCAATTAATGCCGAAGTAAAGAGACGCCCATGTGGCACGAAGCCGATATGCGGTCAGAGAAGCTTATGCGGCATGAAGAGCTTATGCGGTCTCGATGCTTCCTAAGGACATACCCATGCTTCTTATTCAAAGTATTTCAATTTTATAAATTGAAAACTTTGAAGGGGGTCTTGTAGAAGCATGGAAAAGGATGAGATTTGCTATGCGGCCTAAAAATTAACATGAAGCTTCATGCGGCTCAAAACTCAGGGAGCTTCATACGGCTTAACAAAATCCAGAGAGCTTTATACGGCTCAACAAAACCCAGAAAGCTTCATGCCGCTCAGAAAGGTTCATACGGCCCAAAAGCAGCGGGGGACCTTATGCTGTTCGAAATCAGCCTAAGCAACAAATGTCTCTCTATGTAGCTAGCCATAATTACTCTGACACAAAAGTGACAGCTCTGACAAAGATGACATCTCTGACATAAAGACGAGACTTGATATGCTCCTAAAAAGAAGAAAATCATCATGATATCCGACACAGTGCACAGTTTCAAAGAAGATCGCCTATGAAACACTTTTTATGCGGCTTAGTCATGAGACAACTCTCATGCGGCTCAGACGTGAAGTATCTCTCATGCAGCTCGGTTATGAGACGACCTTCATGTGCCTAAGTCATGAGACATTCCTCATGCGGCTCGGCTATGAGACGACATTCATGAGGCTAAGTCATGAGACATTCCTCATGCGGCTCGGCTATGAGACGTCCTTCATGCGGCTCGGTCAGGAGGCATTCTTCATACAGCTTGGCTATGGGACGTCGTTCATGCGGCTCGATCATGAGACATTTTTCATGTGGCTCGATCATGGGACAGTCCCTCATGCAACTCAGCCAGGATACATCCTTCATGCGGCCCGCCACAGAGTAGCAGTCGAGATACGTGACAGAAATTGACCAAGTCTCGACAGCTCAGAATTTGTGCAACAAACAAATCATAATCAACCTCAACCAATCTCCAGCTGACTACTATAAGCCGAGTCTCGAGGCACAGTTACAAGGGTATGGCCTAAAATTAGCTACGTGGCTGTACACCCCATTCCTCATGAATTCCAGTAAATAGCAAGGTGCTATTCCCTTGCACACACAGACAGAAACACACATACATACTGTCACACCCCAGAACCAGAAAAGTGGAAAGCGGGGGACAGACATAGCTAGCTACGTACATTGAAGTGAATCCGACCTCGCAATGCGGTCACGACTGTCTAGATGTATGAGGGTTTACGACAAGCCAATAGTCACTTATGGTCAAGAACAAGTCTAGTGTCTCAATCTCAAGCAAGCAAGTAATATAACAAGATGGTAGATCATCAGACATACAAAGTAAGGCATCCCAAACATTACATATTTAGATGATCATGAAGCTAGTTATACAAAATGAGAAGACTAGCAAGAGTTTAAGTCATACATGATCAACCCTATGATTTGTCAATCATGTTACAGCCTTTAGGCAGACAGAAATATAAATTTAACACGAGCTAACACTTGCTCGGTGGCTAAATGCATCAAAAAATAATTTACAATAGAATGGGAGAGCAAAATAAAACACACTCGTTGTCAGGGTTGCGTCTAGTGTGCACCATCTGGCTGGAAGGCTGGAAGATCCTCGGGTGCAACTTCAAAATTTGGCCATACATAACCAGCTGGGTCAGACCCCAGAAAGAGCAAGTGCCATAAAGGAGGCTTCATTTAAGAACTAAAACCAGCATATTAGCACATGAGACATAAAGGATAATAAAAGACATGAGTTAGAGAAGACAATGTGATAAACAATAAGACAACAAAGGGACTATTCTGGTAGCCAAGTTACAACCCGTAAACCAAACAAGGACCGGGATTGTAACCCTTCACTTGAATAGAGCTTAGTCTCCAACCAATTATCGACAAGAGTAAAGCATAACAGTAATGTGCAGAAATAACCATGTAGAGGTCTTGCCTAGGCAAGACTAGACGGGACTCCATCCATCAATCATGGCCAAGCAATGAGTATGGCTTGATACTTTAGCTAACTAGGGTTATCACAAGCAATGGGTGTGCTGGAAATGTGCCCTACGTGACGGCAGGCTACAAGTCCAATTAGAGCACCCAGATAACGGGACTGCCTATTGCTGGAAAATCTCTTCATAAACTACATGATCAATCTAGTCATTATCCTAGTCAGATTCAGTATGAATCCCTGACCCTGGTAACCAGGAATTCATGTCCTAGACATGATGCAAGATGAGACATATAGCTTATACAAGCACAAACACCCACGGTGTCAAGACAAGAGTTACTTAGCAAGTCAAGATAGCCGTCAGAAAAGTATATCGAGATTATTATGTTAGGTTTACTTATCAAGAGTGCGCCACGACAGGCTACTGTCATGTAATATCATGCCAAGGTTGCTTGTCAAGAGTGCGCCACGACGGGCCACTCTCATTTATTATTATGGATGAAAGAAACTTGCATAAAATAGCTAGTACCATATTCTTGAAGTTAAGGAAAAGATCTACAACTTTCCTGTTGGGAGGTGGAAGAAATTCTGGCCACAATTCAGCCAAATAGGACTTAAAACATCCAAAAACAATCAAAATAGTCCATATGAGGCATTCTGTGGCACTATGCAGCCTTCTGCGACATTATGCAAGCCATACAGCACTATTCATTCCTACGGCTGCGATACTATTCATTAGGCACTATTCATTCCATGTGGCTGTGGCACTATTCATTTCTGTAGTTGCGGCACTATTTATGTGGTACTATTTATTTCTGCGGCTGCGGCACTATTTATACGGCACTATTCATTCCATACGGCTACGGTACTATTCATTCCTGAGGCTGCGGTACTATTCATACGATACTATTTATTCCATGTGGCTGCGGTATTATTCATGCGACACTATTCATTCCTGCGGCTGCGGCACTATCCATGCGGTACTATTTATACCTACGGCTGCGGCACTATTCATACGGCACTATTTATTCCTGTGGCTGCGGTACTATTCATTCCTGCGGCTGCAGTACTATTCATTCGGCACTATTCATCGTCCCTGCCAAATTCAGCACAGATGAACTAAAAAATGCTCAAATCTTATTTTGGCCATAACTTCCTCAAAACAAGTCAAAATCTAACTTTTTAAAGGTCCATTTTGGGTAAAATTGAATTCTTTACAACAGAATTCTTTACAACATAAAACAATCAAAACTTGAAAATAATGGAGTTTAATAGATCAAAACCTAAGAAAATCGAAAAATAATACAAACTTAGATCTACTTGAATCCATCCACCAAAATAAAAAATGTTAAGTTCTAAAGTGGCTTAAAATCAAGTAAGGAAGAGAATGGAACAATAAAACTTGAGATACCTCATGAAGCAAGTTGTACTTGCCTAAGACTTGGTAGGTGGGAGGAGTAAATGAAGAAGATGAAGAAATAAATGAAGAACTGAATGAAGAGAGAGAGAGAGAAGGAGTTACGTTATATATCAACCATCTCCATCTCAAACCAAGCCAAACCAAGTCAAATTGAACCAAACCAATCAAATAAACCAAGTCAAGATTAAACCAAGACTAGGCTAAGCAAAGCAAGCCTAACTACGGTCTACCTGATAAATGCCAGAAATCTCGTATACGCATATAAAAATACGTATAACGGAAAACGGGTGTGACAACTTTACCCACCATAAAAGAATTTTGTCCTCAAAATTTAATCAAGAGGGTAGAGATGTCGGGGAAAGCTATATTAATCGTAAGCAAGCTACGACTAGCAGTCAATCAAGCAATCATTCTTGCAAGCAAGGAATTAAAAGAATAAGGCATAAGGAAGACATTATACCTTATGAGTCAAATAGGTGTGGATATCGCGAGCGGATATCATCCTCACGCTCCCATATTGACTCACCCAAAGAGTGGTGACCCCAAGCAACATGGACTAAGCTAATAGTCTTGTTCTTGTGTACCTTCTCCCTTCGGTCCAATATGGATACGGGTCTTTCCTCATACGAAAGGTTGGTACCAACAACCAATTCTAAATGATCAAGGACATGACTCGGATCCGAAATATACTGTCGCAATTGGGATACATGGAATACGTCATGTACCTCACATAACGACGGCAGAAGAGCGAGACGATAGGACACATCATCTACTCGCTCAAGAATATCGAACGGTCCAATGTACCTAGGACTAAGCTTTCCCCGTACGCCGAATCGAATGACGCCACGGTTAGGCGAGATCCTAAGAAACACGTGGTCCCCGACTGAAAACTTAAGGGGGCGTCGATGAGAATCGGTCCAATGGCGCTGGCGATCTTGGGCAACTCGAAGATGATCTCTCACTTGTCTGACCACCTCGATTGTCTGCGTAATCATCTCTGGACCAAGCATCTGTCTCTCGCCGATAGCATCCCAAGCTAAAGGTGATCTGTACTTCCTTCCATACAGTGCTTCAAAGGGTGACATCTGGATACTAGCCTGGAAACTGTTGTTATAGGAGAACTCCACGAGATGCATATGATCTTCCAACAAACTATCAAAGTCGAGTGTACAAGATCGCAACATATCTTCGAGAGTCTGAATCATACGTTCTGACTCACCATCTGTCTGCGGATGATAAGCTGAACTAAACTTGAGACGAGTCCCCAAGCTCTCTTGAAGACTCCGCCAAAAGTGTGATATGAATATTAAATCTCTGTCTGATATGATACTAACTGGCACTCCACACAATCTGACAATCTGCCTGAGGTACATCTCTGCTAGCTGATCCGTCGACTGACCAATTCTAAAAGGGATAAAATGAGCTACCTTGGTGAGCCTGTCAACTATAACCTAGATAGCATCTCTTCCAGCTGGAGATTTAGGTAACCCAGTTACAAAATCTATGGTAATGTGCTCCCATTTTCATTCTGGGATCGGTAAAGGTTGAAGAAGTCTAACTGGTCTCTGATGTTCAGCCTTCACTTGTTGACAAACTAAACAACGAGAGACAAACCGGGCTATCTTTCTCTTCATGACATTCCACCAGAAATGCTGACGGATGTCTCGGTACATCTTCGTGCCACCGGAATGAATTGAAACTGAGAACTGTGAGCTTCTTTTATGATATCTTGTCTAATATCACCACTGGGTATACAAAATGTCTCCCATATCGGAGAGTAACATCTTCGTGAACACACTACACCGGTCTCTGTCCTGCTACACTTTCTGTCCTAAGCCGCTAAAGCTTAGAATCCGTCGACTGAATTAACTTAATCCTCTCAACTATGCTAGACTGAACTTACATGCTGGCCGTCAATGCCACATTTGTAGGAACAACTACTTCTATTCCCATCTTCTGAAGATCGGCTAACAATTCTGGTTGTGCTGTTAGAAAATAAACTCCGGCTCGCTTGCTCAATGCATCTGCAACAACGTTGGCCTTTCCAGGATGATACTGCAAGTTAATGTCATAATTGACAAGTAGCTCTAGCCATCTTCTCTGACTCATATTAAGATCCTTCTGGGTAAACACATACTTAGACTCTTGTGGTCGGTAAAAATCATCACCCGATCTCTATATAAATAATGCCTCCAAAGCTTCAATGCAAAACCTACTACTGATAATTCCAAGTCATGGGTAGGATAATTCTTTTCATGGTCACGAAGCTGACGTGACGCATAAGCGACTACCTTACCATGCTACATCAAGACGCATCCCAATCCTCTGCCAGAAGCATCACAATAGACTGAAAATCCTCCAGTCCTATCTGGAAGCATGAGAATGGCAGTCGTCATCAATCTCTGCTTCAACTTATTAAATAAACTCTGACACTCTGCTGTCCAAGCAAATTGCACATCCTTGCAGGTCAACTGCGTCAGTGGTGCTGAAATTCAAGCAAAATCTGAGACAAACTGTCGGTAATAGCCAGCCAATCCTAGAAAACTTCGAACTTCTACGACGGTACAGGGAACATGCCATGACTCTATAGCCACTATCTTATGGGGGTCTACGTCCACTCCACCTCTGGTGATAATGTAACCTAAGTACGAGATACGATCGAGCCAAAACTCGTACTTACTAAACTTCGCGTACAACTGGTGCTCTCTGAGAATCTGAGGAACTACACGAAGATGATGTTCATGATCTGCCTCATTCTTGCAATAGACTAAGATATCGTCTATAAACACTATCACAAACTGGTCCAAATAGGGCATGAAGTTACGATTCATGAGGTCCATGAATATGGCTGGCGCATTGGTCGCTCCAAATGGCATAACAAAGAACTTTAAATGCCCATATCTGAATCTGAATACTGTCTTTGGGATGTCTTTGATGGAACTGGGGATTCCCAGGACCCTTCCTTTGGTGTGCGTATTGATCGATAGAAAGTTAAACAGATCAAATACGTGTTATAACCCTTCATAGACGGAAACTAGGGTTCACGGATTATACCTGCGACGGAAAGGAGACAAGTAATTTCTGGCAATCTCGAGCAGAGGACCCCAAGATCTTCTGCATGTATTCCTTCCTCGAGTTGGACGTCGTGTGGGCGACGATCTTCCAACCTTTTCTTCTCCTTGGCAGCACTCTCTTTCTCTCCTTACGTGAATCACGAATTTAGAGAAAATTTCAGATTTCTAACCGGTAATCTGGCGGCCAGAGAATAGAGGATATATATAGGCTACGGCAGGGACCATAAGGAGAAATTAGGGTTCGGCCTCCTAACGGATCTGGATATCCCGTGTTCAGCCCGAAAACACAATCCAGGCCCATTAACAATAGCTCGGTCCACTAATGAGCTATTGTTGCACTACCTCCCTAATCCCAAATTATGTTTTGTGGGCCCCTTTTATTATATGCTCGTTTGGATCCCCATGTTAAGATATCGTATGTCCGTCAAACAAATTAAGTTACTGACAACTATATTGATTCGACATCTTTTATCCTTAAGTAGTACCGCTCAACTTTATTTATCATGTCGGATATAATCCACCTGCAGGGTTTACATGACAATCCTTATGAGCTCCTTAAGAAGACATCATCAACTCGATGTATCAGGACATGGATTCCATTTATAATCAACAGCCCATCATACATACAATGTTATTACCTAATTCATAGAGGTTGTTGATCCATAATGAATCTCACTCATTTATGAGTCAAAGTAATGCACATTGCATATAAATATCCGTTATTATATCCGGATTAAGAGTACAAGCATCCATAATAATAGAGGTGTTTGTTCTCTTATGTAATCAGTACAAAGAGAACAACCTCAAGTGGTCCTGTTCAATACACACAAAGTGTACAAGTGTAAACCTATAGTCAAGATAGACTAATACCAGATTACACTACAACCTTTCCAATAGATTGTCCAAGTCCATCTAGGTTGTGAACTATTTATATACTCCATAGAAAACTGATAATATGATCTTCTGTGTGACACCACACACCATATTATCTACAATATAGAATATCAGACATTTGCATTAACACTTGCAACAAATACAATATGCAAACATTTGTCCATATGATTCTCATTCAAAATTTAAGGAAATAAGGTTACTAAAAAAGTGATGCTTTCAGTATATAACGCTAACAATCTTCCACTTATACTCAAAGCATTGCTTTTCAGTATAATGTTACAAATCTTCCACTTATACTTAAAGCTATGCTGCTACACATCTGACTCCCATTCCCCCAAAATGACTGTCAAAAGCCTTAGCCGGTAAGCTCTTTGTAAAGGGATCAGCTAGGTTGTCAGCTGATGCTATCTTGATCACAGCAACTTTTCCTTTCTTTACGAAATCTTGTATCAGGTGGTACTTGCGCTCAATGTGTTTGCCTGTCTTATGGGCTCGTGGTTCCTTCGAGTTTGCAACTGCACCACTATTATCACAATGAAGTGTAATAGACTTAGGCAAACTAGGTACCACATCCAAGTCCAACAGAAAGTTTCTGAGCCAAACCGCTTCTTTGGCTGCCTCAGAGGCTGCCACATACTCGGCTTCCATGGTAGAATCAGCAATACATTTTTGCTTGATACTCCTTCACACAATGGCTCCACCTCCCAAAGTAAACACATAACCTGAGGTAGATTTCCTGGAATCCCTATCTGACTGAAAATCTGAGTCTGTATACCACAAGGGAACTAAACTATCTGCCTGGTAAACTAGCATATACTCTTTAGTCCTTTTCAGGTACTTCAAAATATGCTTTACGGCAGTCCAGTGCTATTGTCCTGGGTTAGACTGATATCTGCTGACCATGCCTACGGCAAAGCAGATGTCTGGTCTCGTACATAGCATTGCATACATTAAGCTTCCTACTGCTGAAGCATAAGGAACTGCCTTCATGTTCTCTATCTCTTTAGGTGTCCTCGGACACTGCTCCTTTGATAGAGCAATTCCATGTCTAAAAGGTAAGAAACCTTTCTTAGAATTTTGCATACTAAAACGAGTTAGTACAGTATCGATATAGGAAGCTTGGGATAAGCCCAACATCCTTTTCTTGCGATCTCGTAGAACTTTGATCCCAAGGATGTGACCTACTTCTCCCAAGTCCTTCATATCAAACTATTTGGATAACCATACCCTTACTTCAGATAATACCTTCACATTATTTCCAATGAGCAAGATGTCATCCACATAAAGTACTAGGAACACCACCATATTTCCGTCACACTTTCTGTATACACATGATTCATCCTAACATTGATTAAATCCATAGGATTTTATACCTGATCAAAACAGATGTTCCAAGATCTGGAAGCTTGCTTAAGTCCATAAATGGACTTTTTGAGCTTACAAACAAGATGCTTCTGGCCCTTTTCAATGAACCCGTCTGGTTGCTTCATATAGATGTCTTCCTCAAGACTTCCATTAAGGAAAGCTATCTTGACATCCATTTGCCAAATCTTATAATCGAGATGAGCTGCAATAGATAAAAGAATCCGAATAGACTTAAGCATGGCTACATGAGAAAAGGTTTCCTCATAATCGATACCCTCTCTTTGAGTAAAACCTTTTGCTACAAGCTGAGCTTTAAAGGTTTCAACCTTACCGTCTGATCCTCTTTTTCTCTTATAGACCCACTTGCATCCAATGGCTTTTACACCAACGGGTGGTTCTACAAGCTCCCAGACCTGATTAGAATCTATAGATTCTATTTCAGATATCATTGCTTTTTGCCAAGATTTTGCATCTTTATCTTGGAGTGCTTTATTGTAGGTACAGGGATCATAATCTTGTTCCTCAGGGACGAAGTCTGACGACTCTCCCAAGAACATATATCTATCAGGTTGTATCACAACCCTCCCACTGCGACGAGGCACTATCGGTTGTGGTGTAACATTTGTGACACGTTGTGCAGTTATTTATGGTTCATCCTCTTGTACTGTTGGTACTGAAGTACTTGGTGTCTCATGTCTCAGTTCTTCTAGAACAACTCTACTTGTGGGTTTATGGTTCATCACATAGTCTTCCTCTAAGAATCGGGCATTGGTGCTAACAATGACCTTCTGATCCTTAGGACTATAAAATAAACCTCCTTTCGTTCCTCTTGGATAGCCTACAAACAAGCGTACTTCTGTACGAGATTCCAACTTATCTGCTTTCCCGTTCAGCACATGTGCTGGACTACCCCAAATACGAACATGTTTCAGACTAGGCTTACGCCCAATCCACAGCTCTATGGGAGTAAGAGGTACTGACTTAGAAGGAACCAAGTTCAAAATATAAGCTGCAGTCTCTAAGGCATATCCCCAAAACGAATCTGGCAAATCCGAATAACTCATCATTGATCTAACCATCTCCATAAGAGTTCTATTCCTTCTTTCGGCTACACCATTCTGTTGGGGCGTTCCAGGTGCAGTCAATTGGGATGCAGTCCCAGCCTCTGATAAATAATCCCTAAACTCTCCAAAGAGGTACTCGCCACCACGATCTGATCGTAATGACTTGATACATTTTCTATGACGTTTCTCCGTTTCAGCCTTGTACTCTTTGAATTTTTCAAAGCACTCAGACTTACGGCGCATCAAATAAATGTATCCATACCTTGAATAATCGTCAGTAAATATGACAAAATATTCAAAGCCACCTCTAGCTTGGATAGTCATGGGTCCACATAAATCAGAATGAACCAATTCCAACACATCTTTGGCCCTATACCCCTTTGCCGTAAAAGGCCTTTTGGTCATTTTACCTTCTAAGCAGGATTCACAGACTGGTAGTGCCTCCACTTCCAATGAACTCAAAGGTCCATCTTCAACCATTCTTTGAATCCTTCTTAGGTTAATATGCCCCAATCGTAAGTGCCAAAGATATGTTTGGTTCATACAAGAAGGTTCTTTTCTCTTATTTAAGTTAGATGATATATTATTCATTTCCATAAGTTGCATTATGGGCGAAATAGGTTTAATGACATACAAATTATCTACCAATGCACCAGAACAGATAAAATGTTTATTCTTTCTAATAACAATATTGTCATTAAAATAAACTGAATATCCATCCTTAACTAACATAGAAACAGAAACTAAATTCCTTCTAAGTGAAGGTGCATAAAGAAAATCTCTCAATGTCAAAGACTTATTTCTACCAAAAGATAAAGTAACATCTCATAGTGCAACGACCGATACTTTTGTAGCATCACCCATAAACAAGCATATCTCTCCATCACTGAGTCGTCTGGTTTCCTGGAACCCCTGCAATGTATTGCAGACATGATTAGTGGCTCCTGTATCTACACACCAGGTGCCGGTAGATAACACCGCTAAACATGTTTCAACTACTAGTAAATGAGATATACCTTCTTTGTTTTCTTGTTTGAGAAGTGGACAATCAGTCTTCCAATGTCCTGACCCTTTGTACTTGAAACATTTGCCTTTGGACTTTTTCATCGCACCTTGAGGTCCCATGCCCTTCTTTGCTAAGTTTGCCTATTTTTGAATGTTATTCTTCTTCTTACCGCCTTTTGGCTTAGAAGTAGAAGCCTTTTCAGAAAGAAAAACATGACCACTCTGCCTAAAGAGAGATTCAGCATCCTGTAGCTCTTTTGCAAGTTCTGCCAAACTATACAACCTTTTGTTCATGTTGTAATTAAGGCAGAAATTGTCAAAACTTTTAGGCAGAGTCCCGAGAATGATATCGACCTGGGTTTCTCCATCGATTTCAGCTCCAAGGATCTCCATCTCATTCAGATAACCCATCATCTTGAGAACATGATCCCTTACTGGTGTGCCCTCAGCCATTTTTGTATTCATCAAACATTTCATAGCAAACTGCCTAGCTACTCTACTCTGATGTCCGAAGAGTTCCTTGAGGTTATACATCATGTCATAAGCTGTGGCCATGGCCTGATGCTGATGTTGTACTACATTTGACATAGATGCCAGAATGTAACACCGCGCCATCTTATCTGCCTTTTTCTACTTCTTATAAGCCTCTTTGACCTCTTCATTAGAGTTAGCATCAGGCTTAGGTGGGCATTCCTCAACAAGTACATATTTGTACTCCTCAGCAGTCAGAACAATGTCCAAATTATGTTTCCAGTCAATATAATTAGGTCCAGTAAGTTTGTTTTCTTTAAGAATCACCATTAGTGGACTGAAAGAACCCATTTTTGAAATCCTGAGAATCACATAAATAAAATTATGTAGGGCAAAAAAAACTTTTTGAATTAACTAAATATTGATTCCCTCAAAACAATAATAAGAAATTCACTAACACCTTAAACACCATGAATTTAGCATGCCACGATAGTGTGGACGTATACAAATTCAACTTTGTTCAAGTAGATTTTTCTTATTAATTTTACTATCATGTCAATATAACTTTATGACAAATAAAATTAATATGCTGGTCTTGCTCTGGTCATACAAATAATAGCAGTGACTCCGATGGGGAGGATACCATTATTTGTATCTAAGTGTATACCATTACTTAATAGTAAGTCCATTACCTTGTAGTGAGTTCCTTCAGATGGAGAAGTGAACACATACTAGGTAACTTTCTACAATTATCCCTAAGGAAGTTTGTACTGGTAATCCATAATTATACTCATCCGATATGGAGGAAAGCACTAAAGCCAACACGCAAGTATAATTACATCACCTACAAACCAGTAATGGAGACCATAGGATTTATACTAAATAAAAATCCTCTCCCACTTAGTTATTTAACAATGAGGGTTTTTCTACTAGTTGATATTATGTCCATGTTGTCCATTATTAATGTAGGCTTGGTTTTTCAAAAAAAACAACCACACAATAATAAACATGCCTAATTAGAAAAAGCAAAATGACAAAAATAAGAGAAAATATCCAACTATTATGGTCATCTTTGCTGCTCCGTCCTCTACTATCCGAATCCAAAATCTGGATATCCCGTGTTCAGCCCGAACACACAATCCAGGCCCATTAACAATAGCTCGGTCCACTAATGAGCTATTATTGCACTACCTCCCTAATCTCAAATTATGTTTTATGGGCTCCTTTTATTATATGCTCGTTTGGCTCCCCATGTTAAGATATCGTATATCTGTCGATCAAATTAAGTTACTGACAACTATATTGATTTGACATCTTTTATTCTTAAGTAGTACCGCTCAACTTTATTTATCATGTCGGATATAATCCACCTGCAGGGTTTACATGACAATCCTTATGAGCTCCTTAAGAAGACATCATCAACCTGATGTATCATGACATGGATTCCATTTATAATCAAAGCCCATCATACATACAATGTTATTACCCAATTCATAGAGGTTGTTGATCCATAATGAATCTCACTCTTTTATGAGTCAAAGTAATGCAAATTGCATATACATGTCCGTTATTATATCCGGATTAAAAGTACAAGCATCCATAGTAACAGAGGTGTTTGTTCTCTTATGTAGTCAGTACAAAGCGAACAACCTCAAGTGGTCCTATTCAATACACACAAAGTGTACTAGTGTAAACCTATAGTCAAGATAGACTAATACCAGATTACACTACAACCTTTCCAATAGATTGTCCAAGTCCATCTAGGTTGTGAACTTTTTATATACTCCATAGGAAACTGATAATATGATCTTCTGTGTGACACAACACATCATATTATCTACAATATAGAATATCAGACATTTGCATTAACAGTTGCAACAAATACAATTTGCAAACATTTGCCCATATGATTCTCATTAAAAATTTAAGGAAATAAGGTTACTACAAAAGTGATGCTCACTACACCAAATTGTCCAAATACTAACAGGCCATTGTTTTAATTTCTAACGGTAGTAGCCTATTAGAAATTACCAACAAGAATCGGCCGTTAGAAATAACTGTATTCTGTTACAAATATAGATATACTATTTTTTTGGATCATTAATAATACTAAAATTTAGCCAGCCCCAAATAGCTAGGTTTTAGCTAAAATTTTTTTGGCGCCCCCATTTTTCCCTTTTTCCCCAAATTTTTGTGATATACACCGATTGCTGGCCCCCCCTCTCTCTCTCTCACACACACACACACAGACCATTCACAAATTTTTTGGAGTTCGGCTTAAAAACTCTCTCTCTCTCTCTCTCTCTCTCTCTCTCTCTCTCTCTCTCAATCGGCAGTCGACAAGTCGTCGGCTCGACTTCGACGACCGACGTCCACTTGAGGAGGGTCATCGACTGCTCTGACGACCGACGTCCACTTGAGGAGGGTCATCGACTGCTCCGACGACCGGCGTCCACTTGAGGAGGGTCATCGACTGCTCTGACGACTTGGCGTCCACTGCGAAGGGTAACTCTTTGGTTGCATCTATTGAATGTTCTTATGTTCCTTTCGTTAATGTCACAATAAATTGTGTTCCTTTCGTTAATGTCACAATAAATTGTATCCTTACAGAAGGATAGCATGTCAGTGTCGGTGAGGCAATATTAATGGCAATGACAAGTAGGTTGCTTGTTCCCACCTGCTGTGGTTTAGTGTGATTTATTGAAGAATTTCAGTAAAACTAGACTGGAAGGACGGGTCTTCCTTTCTTGCTTTGCCATGGTCACTAGTTTGCTTTCTTCAAAAGTCACTTTCATGTTCGTTTAGAGCATCTCCAACCCTATTGTGACTTTGGAAAAAATTTAATGCCACATAGGAATGACAAAATTTTATTCAAAAGTTATTCTCCAATGCAATTGTCAAGTCAATTGTGAAGCTTATGTGGCAAAAATTGAAGAAGACCAAACAGTTGAACAATGAAAACAGATGACGAGTGCCTGATCGAATTGATCAGGTCGTGTAGGAAGATTGTCTTGTTCTAGACAATGCACTTGACAATGTCTTCTCTTCCATGTCATCAATTATGAATAAAAAATATTAGAAAAAAGAAATACCCCCATTTTTGAGGTGAGAAATACCCCCAATTTTCCCTTTCCCCCCAAAGTTTTGAGAAATACCCTTACTAAGCCAAATGGTGTTTAAAAATTATTACATATCTAGGGTTTGTCCAATTGCTCCTTTCCGTAATTTGGAGCCTTATTCTTATATCAGCAGGTTGATCGATTGTGTTTGTTGGGGATCAGTTGTGTTTGTTTCATATAGTTATTGCCAATTTTGTTGCTATTTGACATATTTGAAATAAATTGAGGATTTAATTTGAGTAATAAAGTTTTAGTTTGGCTGTACAAGAATAGTTAGAATACATGTTAAGATTTGTCTATGCTCAATTTATTATATGTTACTCAATATATTTGTTTGTTATCCCATCAACCAATCTGGTTGTATAGCCTAAAGAATACAACATAGTACTTCGGCAAGTGCATGCCTATTTCTCCTTAAAAGTTGAAACTCGAGCGTAGATCATCTTTCTAGGCTTGCGGGTTTATATTTTAATTATTCTCCTTAAAAGTTTTAACTCATGCTTAATATTTATCTCAGTAAATCTTGTATTCTAATTTTTTTAGGTTTTGTTTTATGGTGCAGTATGTCGGAACCAATTAACAAAGAGTGGATGAATGAAAATGATAGATTGAGCCCTGCATATACAAAGAGAATTAAAGATTTTCTTGATTTTGCCATTAAAAACCGTGCTGTGGGGTTGACAACATTACCTTGCCCGTGTGTTAAGTGTCGAAATAAATTAAGATTTCAAGAAAAAGTTGTTGAAAGCCATTTAGTCAGGAATGGCATTAAAAGGTCATATACTTTATGGGATTTACATGGTGAACAACCATCTCCTAATATTTGTCAAGATCCACCATTGCAACAAGTTGAAGAGGAAACCATAGATGACAAAAATATGGAGGATGAGGGAGGAGTAGAAATTGGAGACTTTATCGATGATTTATATGGTGTTAATGAAGCGCCTCATTTAAATAATGAGGATGGTGGTGGTGCAGGAGTTCAAGAAGAACCTTACGTCGTTAATGAGAAGTACAATGAATATAAGAGATTATCAACTGAGAAGCTGTACCCATCATGTGAAGGTTCTGAGACAACTCTTTCTGCAATCGTGGAGCTGTACAACTTAAAGAAGCAGTTTGGTTGGTCGAAAAATAGTGTGATGGTACTTTTATTAATGTTGAAAAGGTGGCTCCCTAGTGGAAATACATTGCCCGAAAAGTATCCAGTTATGAAGAGTAAGATAAAGGACTTGGGTATGAAAGCCATATTCATTCATGCATGTGTCAATAATTGTGTTTTATATTGGAAAGATAATGAAGATAAAGAGGAATGTCCTCAATGCGGAGAACCGAGATACACAGTGACCAAGAGAAAGGGAGGAAGCCTTCGTAAAGAACCCAAGAAAATATTGAGACATTTTCCTTTGATTCCAAGACTTGTTAGACTGTATACTATACCATGGATAGCACGTGAAATGACTTGGCACCACCGAGCAACCTCTTCATGGGATTATTTACGACATCCATCTGATTCGCCTCAATGGAAAATGTTTCGAAATAAGTGGTCAAATTTTTCTGAAGAAGAGCATAATGTTTGGCTTGTAATTGCAACTGATGGTTTTAATCCACGTGGTATCCAATCCTCTAGTTATAGTTGTTGGCCTGTCATGGTGGTGCCTTATAATCTTCCACCTTCATTCTGTATGAAACGTGAGTTTCGGCTGTTGTCTTTGTTGATACCTGGGCCAAAGGCACCTGGTCAAGATACTGATGTTTTCCTTCAACCACTAGTGGAGGAGATGAAGCAACTGTGGGAAGAAGGAGTCCCAGCTTATGACAGTTACAAAGGTCAACATTTTACTTTGAAAGCTATGTTGATGTGGGGTATTCATGATTTTCCAGCATACGGGAATTTATCTGGGTGCGTAACACATGGATACAAAGCTTGTCCTGTTTGTGGAGACAACACTCCATCCATCCATCTTGAATATAGTAATAAACAAGTTTACACAAACTACCGCATGTTCCTTAGCATGAATCATCCCTTTAGAAGTGGTGGATATTTGGGGCTTAGCTCCTCAGAATATACACCTCCTCCTCCTCGTTTAAATGGAAATGCACTTATAGAAAAGTTGAGTAATATTAAGTATATACCAGGAAAAATTCCGAAAGCTCCAGGTCGAAAGCGGAAGACTGATGATATAGTTGAAGCTAAAGAGGCATGGTATAAGAGGTCAATATTTTTTGACTAGTAATACTGGAGTTCTCATTAAGTTCGTCATGTCTTGGATGTGATGCATATTGAGAAGAATGTGGCAGAGCATTTAATTAATACAATTTTAGATAACAAGATGAAGACAAAGGATACCATAAATGCAAGGTTGGATATAGAGCGGTTAGGCTTGCACAAAAACCAATGGATGGCTCTAGATGAACAGACTGGAAAACAGATAAAACCAACCGCATCATTTGTCTTGGATAAAGAGGAGAAGGGAGAATTTTGTAAGATATTGAAAGACTTAAAGCTCCCTTCTAGCTTTTCGTCTAACTTGAGCAATATTGTTACTCTCAATCCACCCGGCTTGCACTCTATGAAGTCCCATGATTATCATGTTATATTAGAGTACTTTTTACTATTATTGCTTCAACATGCATTTTCGAAACATCCAGATTTACGAAGAGCTATTCAGCAGATAAGCTTGTTCTTCAACTTATTATGCTCAAAAATCCTAGTTAGAAAGGATATCCAACGAGCCAAATACATGGTGGCAGAGGCATTATGTCTGCTAGAGAAACATTTTCCACCTGCATTTTTTGATATTAGTATTCACCTTATTGTCCATTTAGCTGATGAAGCATTAATGTGTGGACCTACTGCACCTCGATGGATGTATCCCTTTGAACAGTAAGTAATTTATTTTTTTATCTTAATTCATTTTATATTTTTTTAATTGTTACAACATCTAATCCATTATTTTCCATATGTATTGTTTACAAAAAGACATATGAAGGAGTTTAAAGATATACCGAGCAATAAGCGGTATGTTGAAGGATCCATTGTGGAATCCTATCTTGTTGGCGAGTCCGTTAGATATGCAATAGAGTATATGCCAAATCCACAAGAGAGAAATCACAAATATACACATGAAGCCTTTCTAGATGATAATGGGGATTTTTCTGATGAAGGACCTTTGCTCGACGATAAATCTGTGATGCTTGAACCTCAACAATTTCAACAAATACGTCGATGGGTCCTCTTTCGCCTCAATGTTGATGGACTCGATGAATATTATAAGTACGTTGTCTTCTTTTATGTATCATAGATGTCCGTATATAGATTTTATCATAATAAGCTGGTTAATTATTATGACCAAATTGCAGTGAATATAATGTGTCAATCCGATCTACCTTACATGGAAAAGGAAAGGGGGTTCAATTGACAGAAATAGAAATTCAGACTTCTTTCATCCCTTGGTTATATGAAAAGGTGTTTTTTTTTAATTTATTACTTTTTGCATTAGCTAGGTTCACTTTCTTATTTTAACTCTATTTATTAATTGTCATTGCATACAGCTGATTATTGCTGGGGAGACGGAGACAAAGGCTATGTTGTGGCGATTAGTTCAAGGGCCAAATCATATAGTTAAAACATACAGAAAGTACCGAGCTAACGGCTATGTATTCTCTACTAGATCTCATGATGATAGTGTAGTCACACAAGATAGTGGTGTTTGTTTGAGAGCATGGACTACATTTAGAGCAAAAAAAAGTGATAAAAACTTAAAAGACGCTTGGACCATGTGGTATGGGGTTATCAAACAAATAATTGAGCTTGACTATACAATATTTAAGGAGGTGGTGTTTTATTGCGACTGGGTGAGGGTGGAGGACAAGATCAATGGTTGTAAGAATTGCCCAGACTCAAACCTGGTGATGGTAAATTTTTATAGGTTTAAGAGTTCCAGTAGTGAGTTAGATGAGCCTGCCATTCTCGCTTCTGAGGCAAGTCAAGTATTTTACTCAAAAGATCTTAGAAATCCTAGTTGGTGGGTGGTGATACATTCACCAAAGAGATTGACTTGTCAAGTAGATGACTTAGAGATACCAATTGTTCAGTCTACTCTTGAAGACCAACCTTATTTGAAAAATTTGTTGCAATAATATGTTCCTGCTTAAGATCTTGGAATTAGAGGCCGAACTTATCCAACAAGAGGACTATGCCATTTATTCTTGTACTTTAATTACTACAGGTATATTTTAATGAGTTATTGTAGTGATTTTTTTTTCAATATTAATGAAGTTTGCCACTTTTTATTTATCTATTAGATTGTAGAGCAATATATTTTGCAATGTAATTCATTTTTATGTTTACTATTTAAAATAACTGTGGGAGCAACATAGTATTACTCAAATACTTTGTCATCATACCAATTACTGCAACTTACCTAAACTCCATGATACAAACATTCACACCATGGTATTCCTTGAGGGCAAACACATGTCTATATTAATTTGTTTATCCGAACTGATGCAGGAATTTTCTGCCTGCAGTTTCTTCCTCTCTTGTGCACTGCCTAGTAGACAAATATGACATATCATAAATGTGTACTGGATAATACTAAATTTGCCCACATCATAAGCGAATAGCTTGGTTCTGTAACAAAGTAACACACATCCCTGCCTATGATTGCATACCACTCAACAATTTCTTGCGGTTTACCCGTGTGAATGCTTTGATGTTTAGATATTGTTTACATCCTGGAATCTAAACATATCATGTAACTTAGTAATATTTTTATAGGCAGGGATGTGTGTTGCCTGCTGTTATTTGTTTGCTATCCTCTTTGTTGCCTGCTGTTATTTGTTTGCTATCCTCTTTGCTATCCTCTGCTGTTATTTTCATAGGCAGGGATGTGTGTTGCCTGCTGTTACTCGTTGGATTAGTGCATTGCAAAAATAGGGTTGTGTTGTTGTGATGCTGTTGTGATTTCCAGGCAAGTGATGTTGCTGGATTAGTGCCAACCAAAGCTGGTGAATTTATGCTGCCATCATAAATGTGTACTGGATAATACTAAATTTGCCCACATCATAAGCGAATAGCTTGGTTCTGTAACACGGTAACACACATCCCTGCCTATGATTGCATACCACTCAACAATTTCTTACGGTTTACCCGTGTGAATGCTTTGATGTTTAGATATTGTTTACATCCTGGAATCTAAACATATCATGTAACTTAGTAATATTTTAATAGGCAGGGATGTGTGTTGCCTGCTGTTATTTGTTTGCTATCCTCTTTGTTGCCTGCTATTATTTGTTTGCTATCCTCTTTGCTATCCTCTGCTGTTGTTTTCATAGGCAGGGATGTGTGTTGCCTGCTGTTACTCGTTGGATTAGTGCATTATAAAAATGGGGTTGTGCTGTTGTGATGCTGTTGTGATTTCCAGGCAAGTGATGTTGCTGGATTAGTGCCAACCGAAGCTGGTGAATTTATGCTGCCATCATAAATGTGTACTGGATAATACTAAATTTGCCCACATCATAAGCGAATAGCTTTGTTCTGTAACACGGTAACACACATCCCTGCCTATGATTGCATACCACTCAACAATTTCTTGCGGTTTACCCGTGTGAATGCTTTGATGTTTGTTTTTTTAATATTTGAGATATGCAGGTTTCACACGACATGCTATATTATACATTTTCTTATTTAGTAATTTTCTTTATCATCTAGTTGGATCTTCACTTTTTTGTTTTCATCAATTTGAAATTTTATATTGGTTAAAACCTCTTAGACAAATATGACATAGCAACTTTACTGACTTACTGATATACAAGAAACAATTGGAATCGGTAAGAACTTTGAATTTCTAACTATGGATTTTTTCTTTAAACCTTTATTCGTTGTTTTACTTTGATTTTTGCTTTCAAACTATTTGCTAACTTGTTTGAGTGTAAACCTTAAGGTCAAGTCTCTTATATGGTTTTCCTTGCGCAGATTTGACACTATGTCATCAAGTGTAGGTAATTCTACCCCAAATTTATCACAACATACATCAAATTTGCCATCATCTGTATCATCAGGCAGTGGAGGCCCAAAGGAGAAAAAGAAAATCATTGTACAAGTTGATGGCTCTATTGTGGAAAAATATGCAAAAGATTGGAATACCGATACAGGTGGTTATATAAAAAGCTATATTCCAATTAGCTACACCGACTTTAGCAATGTGCCAAATAATTTTAAAGATGACGTTTGGAATGCACTTATGGTAAACTTCTTATAAATATTCTTTATGTTTAACATTATACTTCAGCCCTATTTTGCTTTGTTAGATTTGTTATGTTAGATATTGTCATTAATGTTTCTTTATTAGGGTGATTATGAGCTTGATGTTCCACCAGAAGTGGCTCGCCCATTGCTTGAGCCTTCTTGGTCGCAAAAGTTCAGGACTTATAAACACACTTTGCGACAACATTATCTGAGGAAAAATATTACTGATGTTCCAAAGGGTGTTGATCCTGATATTTGGAGGAAGTTTCTAGAAAATGAGAATGGCCAGAAAAAGAAGGAGGAGTGTGAGCGAAATGCAAAAAATCGTAGTAAGCTGGAGTTTTCCCATTGTCTCGGACGTTGTACATATGCCCAAAAGAAATACATAATGGTTTGCTTCCTTTCTTATGTTATTCAAACTCGATTTTTAGCATTATATATATATATATATATATATATATATATATATATATATCTTGTATGACTTCCTCCAAATACTCCCTAAAAGCTTAATTTTACTATCTTAGAGACTTTAATTTTATACTTTATCGTATGACTTTCTTCTTTGTTTGATTGTCCTATTAGGTAGATAATTAGTTGACTTATATTGTTCCATTGCTGCAAGAAGAAAATTCTGAAATCTCTCTTTCGCGGGTAGATACTTGGTTAGAAGCACACAAACAAAAAGGTGGTAAAGTATTGGAGAGTGTCAAAGAAAAATATGTAAGCAACCTATCAATTTGTATGTATTTTGCATTCTTAGCTTAAGGTTTTTTTATATCATCTCACACAAGAATTTTACAGGAAAATGTATTGGCTGCTAAAGAAAGAAACAAGAACAAAAGAACTTTTGAAGATTTCGACAACGATGAGTTGGTAGAAGTATTTGGGAAGGACAAAAAGGGACGGGTTCGTGCAATGGGTTCCAATATCTCGAGGAAGAGGCTAATTCATTTGGGAGTGGCAAAATCAAAACTTGAACAACATAAAAAATCATCTCAAGAACTAGCATTATTCAAAGATGAAATGATATCACTTGTTGACTCGCGCATGGATAATTTTGAGGGTCTTATGCAGGCTATATTATCAAAAATTACAACAAAGTCGTCGGCAGTTGTGAATTCACCAGTAAGTGACCCCGGTTCTAGTTTAGTGCCTCGCTCTCTTCATTTATCTCAAAACATAGATACTGTTTTTGCCACGGGTGGCATATCTCATTCTCCTTGTCCAGCACCTCCTACAAGAAATCTCCAAGTTATCTTGTGTGATAAGTTCGGTAAAAAATTGGCAAAAGGGTATGTCGTCACAGATGCTACATCAAATATGTGTCATTTTAAAAAAGTTGGATACGGAGAGAAGAAGGTTTATGTTGAAGAAGTGATTGATCCTGATGCTCCTTTATTCGACCCTCCACAAGGGGGAAATCATACTTTTGCCGGTTTGGCTGATGGAGGATTCCTAATTTGGCTAGATTGTTGGTTGGAGTATGTTTGATGATCTCTATCTTACTTTTAGTACTAGTTATCTTTTGCAGGTATGTTATGGACTGAAACTTGTTAAACATAGTTGTCTTTTGTTTGTTTTATTTAGCTTATGTAGATGAACCTTAAAATACATGTTTATGATGCTTTCAAGTATTTTGATTATGTCTACCAGTTATATATGTGATGCTTTTAGATATTAAAAAAAAAACTTTTTAACTCTGCCAGTGCATTGCTTATCTTTGCATTGCCGATTCCAAGCCCGGATAAAAGAGGAGAGAAAAGGTTTTATTAATACCTACATCTTTTTAACTTTGAGTTCAGTCCTTGTTTTAATAGGCTCAGCTCTTTTTCATCAGTTGTGCAGTCTATATTATTGTTCAGTCCCTAATGAACATTTGGTTCAGTCAGTGACATCTTATTTCAGTCCATTTCAGTTAGCAATCGCCATTGCATATGGTTTAGTGCATATTTCTAATATTCAGGTCTATTTTAGTGTGGAGATGTAGGGGTTACAGGTTTTTATACTATTTCAGTCCTACCTTAAGTGTTCAGTTAAACATTTGTTTAGTTTCAGTCCCACAGTTGGACATCAGTCCTATAGGGACTTATTGGTACCAGTTAGCAAGGCTCTACTTCTTGGTTGTATCAGTCCACAATGACTTATCAATCCCCTAAACATTTGCCTACGGTTTACCTATATGAATCCTTTGTATCAGTTCAAAGCCTCTTTTACAAAACGATCATGAGAAGCTAAACTCTTTTTCCTTATCCATACCCTCCATCAGATTTGGTGATCTTGCAATGTTACTTCAGCCCTTTTTGACCAAACTATCCCTGTATCTCTTGAATCTTGCTAGAACTTTTGCAAAATATCTCTATGCCCTGGTGGTTTGAGTTACGATCTATGTTGCACGGACATGAACATGTTATAATACAGGCACAGAACAACAAACATGATACCGACATTGGTGTGTCCTATATATATTGGAGTGCTTGTCTTGTGTTCGATAAGTGTGTAACAAGGATGCAACACCAATTTGGGGTGTCTGTGCTTCCAAGATATAAAGATCTGTGCTGATACCTGACACAGACAACACTGCAATCAATTTAGAATGTCCATGTCTCCATGGTTCTGATGTTGGGACTGTAGTTAGGGTTGATAACCCTAGGATGTTAAACTTGGGCTAGCTTTTGATTAGGGATGAAGTCAGTAAATAGGAACATAGAGAAAAGAATCAAAAGGTTTGGGCATTTATGTTTTCTTAGCCACATGGAGTAAATCCAACCCCCTCTATGGAGTGAAAACGTAAGGGGTTCTGGGGATTGGAGAAAACTTAGGGGCTTTTTGATTGGATTAAAAAATGAGAGGGCTTATCTATTTTGGACAGACATTGGGGTATTTAGTGAAATTTAGCATATATAAAATATTAAACTACTGTTATTCAAACAAATATACAGAAAATGGTCTAATGTTTTGCTGCTTCTTATATACAGGAGGGATTTGCTTTCTCTTACTGTTCAACATGCAAGACACAGTTCCATCTTCGAGTAGAACAGTTGGCAGATTACTCGTGGCGTAAAATGAAATTCCGAGTCTTTGTAGCGAGAGATGTCCTTCTTGTCTTTCTGGCAGTTCAGATAGTAAGTTAAAGCAGCTATTAATTTTTGATTATATTGTGTTTTCGTATTTGATGCTTGTTAGCTGACATGTTTTTTGTGCTTATGAAAATATTACTAAGTTACATGATATGTTTAGATATTGTTTACATCCTGGAATATTAGGCGACGACCATCACTGGGGCATTATTACAAGTGATGTTTTTAAACTGAAAGGACATAATACATGTTTAACCTGATTTCTCTAAGAAAGGGTTGCATGGAACTTAATCTCATTACTGGAATATCAGTCTTTCCAAATGTTTACATCCTAACCTATTTACGTCCTGGAATATTAGGCGACGACCATCCTGGAATATCAGTCTTTCCAAATGTTCAATACTCATATGTTTAGTCCCCAGTTTTTGACATATGTTCATTCCACTGTTTGTTAGTTCAGTCTCATTCCTGATATTCAGTCCACATTTTAAGAGTATTCAGTCCACTGTTTGTTAATTGTTAGTTCAGTCTCATTCCTGATATTCAGTCCACATTATTGTTATGTTTCGGATATTATGAGCATAATCATTTAACTCCATAGTCCATACACCAAAAGTAATTTTATTTTTTTGTGTTTATTGCATGAATTTGGACTAGTGGAAGTTTTAACCTACACAGTGATTGCTATCTAACCATACAATGTACATTGTTTTAAATTTTTGCAACAATAGGATTTGATGACATGGATAGTGTCTACGCTTCACCTGAAGATTTTAAAAGTGCAAAGCATAGGGACAAAGTCAGAGGGCTTCACTTGTTGGAGATTTTGCTTTGGTAACTGCATTCTTTTCTGAGGCTACATATTAGCTAAAAGCATATTGAAAAAAAAGCAGTCCGGACTTCGGGTTGTAGAGATGTTGGTTTAGAATTATTGAAGGTTACAAGTGCATGGAGTTAACAATTGTGTTCTTGTAACATCTGTTAGACACTCAGAAGAAAATGTTGGCTTGTGTAAGTTTTTGGTTTTCTTTAGTCTCATTAAGTTCTTATCGTTTCTCCTACCAGGAAGTGCTCAGCCACTCTCATGGGCAATAAGGATGAAAATTGCTGTTGGAGCTGCTAAGGGATTCACATTTATGCATGATGGCGAATGTCAAGTTATTTATCGAGATGTGAAGGCTTCAAACATTCTCCTTGATTCGGTATGTGTGTATCTACGAGAGAAAATCTTTAAGTGCTGGAGATTTATCATTTCTTCTTCTTTTTTACTTCTTAAAATTCAGGAATTTAATGCAAAACTTTCGGACTTCGGATTAGCAAAAGCTGGCCCAAGTGGGGATGATACTCATGTCTCAACACAAGTCATGGGAACACATGGTTATGCAGCTCCAGAATACCTCGCAACAGGTTCATCGTAATTTGATAATGTATCAATAGATTTCTGCTTGCTTTATTTTATTGCTTTCTTTGTTACAATTTTAAGATTTCTAACAAACTCTTTGTTATACTTATGTTTTCAGAAACAATGGTTATCTCAGCATTATATTTGTGATTCCTGTGATGAGCTCGTCCCCTACGATGCTGCTGGCTTGGAGGAAGTAAGAAGGCACGAGAGCTGGTGCTGTCGAGAGCGGGCTTCACTTGTGTGATGAGTAGTTAGTAGGCTTCTATATATGGATAATTTTGACTAAAATGCATTTTGTAGACAAGTTTATATGTCTGTGCTTATGTTTACAGTACTTTGGATATCTATGCACTGAAATATATTGATCGAGCTTTATTTTTTTTGATTGTACAAAGGACATATGTATTCAATAATATATGTGAGAAATCTATCAATGAATTTTTTTATAATCATAGATAAAGTCCACAATTGTCTCATATCAGGATGCAATTCATCCTTTTTGGTCTACCATGTATCTTTGACATGTTCTATACATCCTTTATCAGTGATCTATTGGTATTATATATAATTTTTTTTCCATTTTTAGGTATTAGTAACGACCCATTTCCGTTAGTATTGAATCCTAAAATTATTTTTTTAAAATATACTAACTGGCAGAACCCGTTAGTATTCAATTCTATATACTGCTATAAGCCTGTTAGAAAAATAAACACTAATAGCTATAGCCGTTAGAATATTCGACATACTAACGGACATGATCCGTTAGAAAGGCTGTTAGTATTATTACCCATGCCTATATACTCACGGAATTTACCCGTTAGAATTAATTTTTCTAACATATTTAGACCGTTGCAATACATGCGTTTTGGTGTAGTGGCTTTCAGTATATAACCCTAACAGTCTTGCTCTCTAACTTTGATCTGATGGTACCCTGACCGCAAGAAAATCTTCGAGATTACTGCCGCTCCTCTGAGTTGAGCAAATAAATCATCTATCCTTGGTAGAGGATATCTGTTCTTGACTGTTACAGAGTTCAAGGTATGATAATCAATACATATCTTGACGTACCATCCTTCTTTTTCATAAAAAGTATCGGGGCTCCCCAAGGTGATCCACTAGCACGAATGAATCCTTTGTTCCGAGTTCTTCAATCATCTTATACAAGATATCTAACTCTGAAGGTGCCATCATGTAGACTCCTCCTGATACTGGTGCCGTCTTTGGAAGCAAATCAATGGTGAACTCTATCTCCCTCTCTGGGGGCATGCATGAAAGCTCTTCGGGAAATACATCAGGAAACTCTTCAACAACTCTGGGAAACTGAACTGCCACTGCTACTACCATCCGCAATACTAGTGGAGAAGGTTCTACTTCGCCTCTGAAAAATAAAAACTCTCTCTCGTCGGGAATACCAAAAATAATCCTGCCAATATGGCAGTCTATTCTTGCGTATTGCTCCTTCAACCAATCCATTCCTAGGACCACATCATAATCGGCCATCGGGAATTCTATCAACCTAGCAGGAAACTCTCTACTGCTAACTACGATTCATCACTAGAAAAACACTCTATCTACTCCCACAAGACCGTTACCAGTAAGTATATTGAGCCTTACTGATAATGACTCGGGCTTCAGTCCTATCCGTTTAGCGAATCGTGCAGACATAAATGAATGCGATGCACCCGAATCAAATAATACTGATGCTGGAAAAGAGTTGATGAGAATGGTACCTGCCACCACCTCACCTGAAGCTAACTCTTCCTCCACGGTCAAAGCCATAGCCTGACCTTGCCTTCTTGGTGTTGGTCCCCTCTGCTGGTGACCTCTCTACTGGTTCTAAATCTGAGCTTGGACATACTGTTGGGCCTGAGGCGGTAATAGCCTCGAAAGATGGTACTGCTGCTGCACTGGTACTGGACCCCTAACCGATGGACTGGTTAGGTTTGATGATGACGAACTGGCTCTATTCGGACACGACCCTATCTTGTGATCCAGTGCCCCACAAGCCAAGCATAATCCCTGTGCTCTGCGACACTCTGATACTACATGTCCTGGCTTCCCATAATGAGTGTAGCCTATTGCGGAAGACTGCTTCTTCTTCTGCTTCTGTTGCTGAGGATACGCCGGCGTCGAGTGCTAAACTGACAAAACTGTGGTCGTACTCCTATGAGCTCCAATAGTCAAAGCCCTAGCTGCCGGGGCTGGTACTGAAGACTGGGACATCTGTCCATGAGACTTCTTCCGTCCTCTGCTTCTATCTACAATCCTCTGCGAGGTATACTCATGCCTCTTCGCTGCTCGTAAGACGACATCAAACGTCTGGTGCTCAAACTGCTCTACAGCTATAATGATCTCTAGGTGGAGCCCCTGCTAGAATTGCTGGGCTCGATCCAATTCGGTTGCCACCAAGGTGAGAACAAACCGATTGAGTCTAAAAAACTCGGCCACATATCCATCGACCGTCCTGTCCATCTGCTTAAGATTAGAGAATCTCGTCTGCAGATCATACCGAGCTACTGTGTCGAAGTACTTGGTCTGGAACTTGTTGCTGAACACCGCCCAAGAGACAGGCATCGGTAATCCAACTGCTAGC
>JANAVB010019997.1:3793719-3803719 GCA_029216955.1 Iris pallida
TCCCCTAAGATCAGCGGACACCCAAACACCGACCACACCCAAATCACCTAAACTCAACCTGAGATCACCTTACCTCCCTCCCTCGAGGCCTCCCACCCCATCCTACATCCAGATAACCGTTTACAACAACCGGAAAGGTCTCGTCGGCTAGCAGCTCAGAGCAGTTCGAGGCAATTCGGACAGACCCAGAACCTCCTACTCCCACAAAGGTTGCTCAGACCGCTCATACACACATCTTAACCGGTATATTCTGGCAGGCCAAGGAAACAGGGTTTCTAGATCGTGACAACCCCTTTTGCGCTTTGGAAGATCAGGACCTCGACTCACTTACCAACGCGGTCGCTGAAGAGAGCAGCGAACAAGACCGGCCAACCAACGAGTCAGGAAGCAACGGACCCACTACCGCCCCAACCAAGAAAAATACATCAAAGAAGAATAAAAACAAACAAAAGCAGATGACGGCAAGGACTACCAGGTCCGCCTCAAAGCTCAACCATCCGCACCCCTCTTCTCCATCTGATGCTTAACATCATCTCCTGGAATGTCAGAGGGCTCGGAAACAAATTGACAATGCACAGAATTCTCAGCCTCAAGAAGATTCACCGTATAGACCTCCTAATCATTATCGAACCAAAAATCCCGCAAAAAATACTTAAAGCCACTCAACTAAAGTTAGGCTTCCCTCACGCCATCACGGGCGGCAATGACATCTGGATTTTTCTTGCTCAAGACTTCCAATTTGGCACCATCCATGATTCCCCCCAAGCTCTTACTTGCTGGGTTGAACACCCGGCTCTCAAGTCCCGTTCCGTCATCTCTGCCGTTCATGGCAGTTGCGACATCCCCATGCACAGACAGCTCTGGGCAGACCTCTTGAGGATTCTTCTGCTGGGACTGCCGTGGCTTTGTATCAGAGATTTCAACATGGTTGCTTGTATCGAGGAGAAGTCCGGCGGCCGTCCCCCCCAAGCCTGCTATGGATGATTCCAACAACATTACCTTTCACGGGAACCTCACCCCAATCCCCTTCCTCGGTAGTGCATTCACCTGGTGCAACATGCAAGAAGGCCACAGGCGACAGTATTTCTGACTTGATCGGGCGCTGATCAACGACGGATGGTCCGACATGGGCCTGATCACCAACCTCTCCCACCTCAACTCCACCGAATCGGATCATTCCCCCTCCTTGTTCAAATCAGAAGCAATCACTCCGGCAACAAGAAAGCTTTCTGCTTCCTCAACTTTTGGTGCCATCACCCTCAATTTCAGAACATCGTAGCGTCGGCATGGAATTCAGTCTCGGACATTGACCCCATGACCCGGATGGCGTCAAAGCTCAAAGCCACTCGCAAGGCCCAATCAGCATGGAGCAAAGAGGCATACGGCGACATCTTCCAGGCCATTCGCGAGGCGGAGGATGACGTCACTCGCACGGAGTCCACTTTTGCCATTTCCACCTCCCCGGAGAACCGCTCATCCCTAAACCTAGCCAGAGCTCTTCTTAAATCTAGGCTGAAAGTGGAGAATGATTTTTGGAAGCAAAAAGCCAGATTAACCTGGGACACCGTTGGTGACCGCAATTCCAAGTTCTTTCATGCTTGTGTCAAAGGACACATGAACAAATTAAAATTACACAGGATCCTCGACGACAATGGCAACCTTATCGAAGACCAGGCCGAGATCCAGGTCGCAGTCGTGAACTTCTTCTCCAGCCTATTCACCAAGGAGCGGGTCGATAAAGACGAGACGCTTTTGTCGGTCATCTCCTCCCTCATTACCGATCATGACAACGAGACTTTGCTGGCTACCATTGATGAGGAGGAGGTTAAAGCTGCGGTCTGGTCCATTAACGAAAACAGTGCCCCGGGGCCTGACGGATTCAACGGTGTCTATTTCAGAGCTTGTTGGGACATCATTAAAAAAGACCTTGTCGATGTCACTATTGCCTTTCTTCAAGGGGCCAGATACCCTAACTCAATCTCCTGCACCAACATCATCCTTATCCCAAAAAAAGACAATCCAAAAACCTTCAAAGACTTTCGCCCGATCAGCCTCTGCACCTTCACCAACATGATCATATCCAAGATCACCGCCAATAAGTATCCGATCTCCTCCCCAAGATCATTTCCAAGGAGCAGAGCGAGTTCGTTAAAGGCCGCAATATTACTGACAACATCCTTCTTGCGCAAGAGATGATCACGTGCATGAAGTTCCCGTCGAGGGGGGGAACGTTGCCATCAAACTAGACATGGAAAAAGCATACGACCGCCTAGACTGGCAATTCATGATCTGGGTGCTCAGGGCCTTTGGCTTCTCCGAAACTTGGATTGACATCGTGTTCAGATCTATCAACAATGCGTGGTTCTCCACCGTGATCAACGGCCAGGCGGCGGGCTTCTTCCGTTCAACTCGCGGGGTTAGACAGGGAGACCCGCTCTCTTCTACCATTTTTATTATAGCGGTCGAAGCTCTCAGCAGAAGCCTCAACAACATACCCGGTATGCCCGATTTCAATCACTTCCACACAACCACTGGATGCCCCCTTATCACTCACCTGGCCTATGCGGACGATATCCTCATCTTCTCCTCTGGAGACAGCGGTTAGATTGAAGTCATATTGAGCACGATAGCCATGTACACCAAATGCTCGGGTCAGCATGTCAACAACAACAAGAGCGTCATCTACACACATCATAAAGCAGACAGAACACACTCTACCCTGTTCGTTAATAAGACTTCTTTCAGAACGGCATATCTCCCCTTCATTTACCTCGGTTGCCCGCTGGTGTACGGCAGGGCCAACTCCGGCATATACGACCACCTAGCTGACAAGATCCGCAAACTCATCTCTGGTTGGCACAACGCAACCTTATCCCCAGGAGGGAAAATGATACTCATTAAACACGTTTTATTGTCCATCCCGATGTACATTCTGGCCGTCTGCCCCCTCCTAAGAAGGTGCTCCTCCCTCTTGAATCTCTCTTCGCCAAGTTCTTCTGGGGTCAGAGCGACGACAAAGACAAATATCACTGGGCCGGTTGGGAGACAATGGCCAAACCCACTGGAGAAGGTGGTCTAGGCTTCTGCAGACTCGTCCACATCGTGGATGCATGCCCTTTTAAGCTATGGTAGAAGTTACGCACCGAGACCTCCTTATGGACGAAGTTCATGAGAGCTGGATACTCTAGATTCTTCCATCTTTCGGAGGCTAACACTAACAACAGATCCTCGTCATCTTGGTGCCGTATCACTCGGGGCCGAACCACCGCTGAACCTCTGATCCGTCTCTATTTGGGGGACGGCAGCCCCCTAGCCTGTCGGGAGAGGTGGTTAGGAACAGAGATCATTCAGCCTAACATTCTTACTCCTCAGGGGTACACCATTAGAGACCTTTGGGAGGGCAGTTCCGGTTGGAATTGGAGGAAGGTTAGAGATTGGCTTGGTCATCCGGCGGCCACCAGTCTTCTTGCTGCAAATATGCGGATCTCTGACACGTCCGACACTTGGAGATGTTCCCCTAACCCTAGTGGGACATTCAGTCTGGCTTCCGCCAGACGTATAGCCAGAGGCAGCGGGGTGCCGAACATGGTCTACGACAAATTTTGGCAGGCTTGCATCCCCATCAAATGGTCCATCCTAATCTGGCGTGCTCTTCACCGTAAGATACCGACGGACGACATCATCGGATCTTTGGGATTCAGCCTCGCCTCCAGATGCCACTGCTGCGAGGAGCACAATTTGGAATCCGTTGAGCATGTCCTTCTTTCGGGGGAGCTGGCCGCAGGCACTTGGGCCAAACTTCATCAGAGGCTTAGTATGGGTCAACCGACCAGGGGCTTCTACGATCTCTTGGCCTCCTGGTCCCGTTCCCACGGACATCAGATCGTAGCAGCCGCTGGCATTTGGGTTCTTTAAAAAAATAGGAACAAATTTCGTTACGAAGGACACCAACTTCCCCCTCCTCAGCTGTTCAGAGAAGTCATCAGACAATGCTTCAAAGTGAGGAGGCGTTGCTCTCGCGTCTCCAACTTGTTCTGGGAGACTCTGGCCTAGGCCGCTTCTTTCCCCCCTCTTTTTGGGTTGCGTGTGCACTCCGCGCCTCTTGTTTTCGGTATTTTGGCCGCCTCCGCGCGCTTACTTGTATAGGCTTCAGCATTTTGCGCCTATATTATCAATAAAAGTTTGCTTTCCAAATATATATATATAGATATATATATAGAGAGAGAGAGAGTGGAAGGGTAGATGAATTAAAAGAAGAGGGAGAGAAAGTAGCTGCTGCAGCAGTAATAGGCAGCAGGAGCAGCAGTATACAGCAGCAGTATGCAGCAGGGGCAGCAGCTGCAGCAAGCTCCCAAGCCCCCCCCATAGCCCCTATACAACTCCCCCCCTAATATGCATATATGTATATATATATATATTTTATATATATATATATATATATATATATATATATATATATATATATATATATACATATATATATATATATGTGTGTGTGTGTGTATATATATATAGATAGTTAGATAGTTAGAAAAGAAATAGGAAAAAGAATAAGAAGAAGTTAGAAGAGAAATAGAAAGAAAGAGTAAGGAGAAGTTTAGAAATAGAATTGGAAGATTAGAAGGAAAGAAGAGATTAGAAGAAGAAAAGGAAATTAGAATTAGAAGAAGGAGAGAAATGAGATTAGGAATTTGGAAGAGAACTAGAATAGGAAGAATTAGGAGAAGAAGATTAAAAGAGAAGGAAAAGGAGAATGAGAAGTAGAAGAATAGGAAATGCAATTTAGTAGGAGGGTGAGTTAGAAGGTGAAATCGAGCTCCGAGTGTCGGAAGGCGATGAAACTTGGTGTAGACCTAGAATACGTGAATTAGACTTTACGGGTAGGCTCCCGAGTTGAAATTGGGGTTGTAGGGCGCCGGTATCGCGCCGTACCATTGCGTATCTTGATTTATTCAAGATATCGGCAATAGGCCGTAAGATGGACTAGACGTCCACTCTATCTAGGTATTTTGATAGGTAATGAACGTAAAGGATAGTATCATACTACCCTAGGGAGCTCGGGTCAAAATACCAAGCGTAGGTAGGCTAACTTGATAATTGCCTAAGTTAGAATTTTACCTTTTTAAAGGGTAAAATAGGATATTAGCCTACGACCAAGATTCGGGTTTCGAAGTCCAAGATGGACTTGGATATGGGTTGTAAAGGTTGGTAATGATTATAAATAGTCGTCTAGACCTAGTCTTGACCTCGGTTAACTACGGTTGACTTTTTAGACGAAAAGTCAACTATGGGTCAACACTTTACCCAATTTAGTCCCAAATTCCATTAAACTTGGACAGTTGACCAAAAGTCAACTATTAGTCACCAGTGACCTGAGTTGACCTAGAGTTGACCAGAGTTGACCAGTTGACCAAAAGTCAACTGTAAGTCAACTTTCGACCTAGTTTGATTCGGATTGACTTCCAATGTCCTCCTAGGACCAAGATTGACCTAACTAGACATGTTTTGACCTAGAATGACTTAATAGGATTTAATTTGATTTAACTTTACTTCCTAAACATAGTATTGATACGTCTTGTTCTCTATAGGTCCTCGAGACACTGCAGTGGATCCGGTTGATATATTTTATCATCTTACAGGCGAGTACATTTTCTGATACTTATTCCCAATTTATGATAACTGTTATGATTCATGTACTTAGTATAGATATGCTTATTCTTGACATATGGTTCTCACAGATTGGTATTCTTGGATCCCGACGAGAGATGTTTCTCCTTCTTAGGTTAGGATGTAATGTGCAAGCTCCCTTGTAGCTCTTGCTCAATATATGGTCACTGATTCTAGAGAAGGTTAGCTACCTTCCCATTAGAATCCCGTGCAGTGACGTGTCCTATTTGGATCCATTCTACTAGTTGGGGTAGGGGGAGTAGTAGCGTATGCCTGTGATCAGATCCATCCTGTATTCCCGAACAGTGTGAGTCATATACCGCACATATGACTTGACAGGCCAGTTCTTGACAAGTACCCAAGCCGATCACAAGCTGAAACTATTACTCACACACATTGGACATATGGCTTACCTTGACTTGTGTACATACCAAGATTCCGTTCTACTTTCTTGTTCTAGCTCTAGCTCTACAGCTTACCATGCTATGATACATTTATGTACACTCCATGATTTCATTGTATATGCTCTATTTACAGTCTTATAGCTTTAATTCTATCTTGAGATCTGTTATGAGATATATGTACTCGTTCCATCCTGACTGGATATGTTGACAAAATATTACAGATGCAGATGAGGGGGATTGCAGTACCTACTACGGTCCGGATGACGTAGTGGGCTTAGACTTAGTCCCGCAGGGCTTAGCTCCGCCTGACGAGACTTTATCTATTGTTTAGTTAGAGTAGGTCTTTTGTACTGGACCTTGTCTCCAGATACTTTTATGACTGTATTACATTTGGATTGTATTAGAGACTGGACTTGTATATTATTTCTGTTTGGACTTGACAGGTTATATTTTATCATCTTGTTGTCTTTATCTTTCAGTCTTTACTTTATCATCTTAGAGTTGTGATTGAGCACTCATATATATTCATTGCTTGTCCTCCGTTCGGAGTTGAACATATTCTCGACAGGTTTTTGATATATATATAAACTGTTGTTAGAGTAGAAAATCTACAATGTTCCACGCCATTTTTCTGGTGAAGGCTGGGTGTTGTCACGTACACGTGCCACTATAGCGGGTACGGGTCGTGATATGTACAGAAATAACCATATAGACGTCTTGCCTAGGCAAGACTAGACGGGACTCCATCCATCAATCACGGCCAAGCAATGAGTACGGCTTGATACTTTAGCTAACTAGGGTTATCATAAGCTTAGTTACTAACAAGATGCACTGAGATGTTCTAACAGCCACAAGCCCTGCAGACTTAATCCAGGTTATCCGGTCACAAGTTGAGAGAGTTGGATTAGGTGACTTGGGGGTAAAACATATGACAGTGTGCTGGAAATGTGCCCTACTCGACGGCAGGCTACAAGTCCAATTAGAGCACCCAGATAACGGGACTGCCTATTGCTGGAAAATCTCTTCATGAACTACATGATCAATCTAGTCATTATCCTAGTCAGATTCAATATGAATCCCTGACCGTGGTAAACAGGAATTCATGTCCTAGACATGATGCAAGACGAGACATGTAGCTTATGCAAGCACAAATACCCACGGTGTCAAGACAAGAGTTACTTCGCAAGTTAAAATAGTCTTCACAACAGCATATCGAGATTATCATGTTAGGTTTATTTATCAAGAGTGCGCCACGACGGGCCGCTGTCATGTATTATCATGCTAAGGTTGCTTGTCAAGAGTGCACCACGACGGGCCACTATCATTTATTATCATGGATGAAAGAAGCTTGTATAAAAAAGCTAGTAACAAATTCTTGAAGCTAAGGAAAAGATCTACAACTTTTAGGTTGGGAGTTGGAAGAAATTCTGGCCACAATTCAGCCAAATAGGACTTAAAACAGCCAAAATAGGCCCTATGCGGCATTCTGCGGCACTATGCAGCCTTCTGCAGCACTATGCAGCCTTCTGCGGTACTATGCAGCACTATGCAAGCCATGCGGCACTATTTATGCATTACTAGTCATTCCTACGGCTGCGGCACTATACATTTCATGCGACTGCGGCACTATTCATTACTGTGGCTACGGCACTATTCATTCCTGCGGCTGCGACACTATTCATGTTGTACTATACATTCCATACGGCTGTGCACTATTCATACGGTACTATTCATTCCTGCTGATGCGGCACTATTCATTCCATGCGGCTACGGCACTATTCATGTAGCACTATTCATTTCTGCGGCTGCGGCACTATTCATTCCTGCGGCTGCGGCACTATTCATGCGGTACTATTCATTCCTGCGGTTGTGACACTATTCATGCGGCACTATTCATCGTCCCTGCCAAATTCAGCACAGATGAACTAGAAAATGCTCAAATCTTATTTTGGCCATAACTTTCTCAAAACAAGTCAAAATCTAACTTTTCAAAGGTCAATTTTGTGTAAAATTGAATTCTCTACAACAAGAAACAATCAAAACTTGAAAATAATGGAGTTTAATAGATCAAAACCTAAGAAAACCAAAAAATAATACAAACTTAGATCTACATGAATCTATGCACCAAAATAAAAAAAAGTCAAGTTCTAAAGTGGCTTAAAATCAAGTAAGAGAATAGAACAATAAAACTTGAGATCCCTCATGAAGCAAGTTGCAATTGCCTAAGACTTGGTAGGTGGGAGGAGTAAATGAAGAAGATGAAGAAATAAATGAAAAAGTGAATGAAGAGAGAGAGAGGGAGTTGGGTTATATATCAACCCTCTCCATCTCAAACCAAGCCAGGCCAAGCCAAACCAAGTCAAATTGAACCAAACCAATCAAATAAACCAAGTCAAGATTAAACCAAGACTAAGCTAAGCAAAACAAGCCTAACTACGATCCACCTGATAAATGCCAGAAATCTCGTATACGCATACGAAAATACGTATAACGGAAAAGGGGAGTGACACATACAAAGAGCATTTCTTCACAGGAGCCGAGGTTGTGTTCGATCGTCCAAGGAGTAAGGCAGAGTTAGTAGCACTTTTTCGAGCCTCTATCGTCACCCCCCAGAATCTAAACTAAATAATTGTACTTAGATTGCTTTTCCTAGATTTTGTTCTTAGGCTCTCTTTTGTACAAGCGTGTTTGTAATTGTGAGTCAAAGTTCAGTCCTCCTATAAAATTGTTCTGTTCTACGACAATTAATGGCAAACAACCCCATTGTCCGAACCTACTAGGCTGGATACTTGGCTGTGTTTACCTAGTTTAGGTGCACAAATGAAGGTGCAAACTCACTTGGTTTGAGTTGGTATACATCTACCTATGTTGTGTCACGTCTCAGTCCCAATATACGTAGGACTAGGAATACGTAAATATGTCAACAACATATCAAGTGGACTCTAGCCTAGTTCGAATACGTATAAGCTGTACAATAAATATCGACTATCTATATAACTCAATAACTACATCTATGTCTCAATCTACAAGAATACATAATACAAGAATGGACAAAGTGTACTATGGTGTGCACACCATGCTACACTTGTCCGGATAGACTCGAAATAAAAAACATGAGTCTACAAATACTAGGCTAACAAGAAGAATATATCATGATAAGGAAAATAAAGCACAAAAGAAATGATAAAAATAATATCATAATCTATACCTAAATCTTGCAGAAGTATACCAATGACTCTAAGCATCTAAGCCAGCAACTAACTAGATAGATCACCAGGTCCTTAGAGGGAGAAAACAAGATACAAAAAAGCATGTCATATAGACTAAATATAAACAAGTCACATAGTCATAGGTAAAAGTAAAATAACCCAGATTATAACATGGTCTAGTATTCCACAATCAAAGTAGTGAACCACAGCTACAACCAGACAAAAACAAGGGGTGGCACACTATTTTGTGATGAGACACCGTCCCATGCCATGATCAGGTATAGGGATCTATACAGAAGAATATGTATACCCGGAACAGAGAGTGACAAAACATCAAACAAAGGTCACCTAACCATTCTATGTGAATTCTGCACTTTGAAGACAACGTTCCACGCAGGGGCTCTACGAACAATAACAAAAAGAAGTAAAGGGGTGGCCATAAGTAGTGCTCATCCGAGTCACTATTGTAGAAGCTTAAAAATATCAAAATAGTGCAGTGCGCTATTCACAGATAGTGCTAGGACTTATCTATCAAATGGCGCCCAGTATCTAATCGCGCCCAAACCAAAATAGCGCCACCTTCATATAGCGCGGTTGCCATATGGAAATCTTCTCTAAGAAGTTAAGTTGTCAGTCATGATGACTGACAACATGACAGTCGATAAAAATCTCTTCGAAATCCGAGAGCGCGACGCTCGAGAAGATCTTGTTAGATTTTCC